>NCQV01112414.1:0-11141 GCA_002740545.1 Lophocereus schottii | reverse complement strand
TACAGGGATTTTTTGATTAGGGTTAGGTTTTTTATGTAATTCTAAAAAAACTCGAATGAATTTTTTTAATATTGCTCTCGCACATGTTTTTGTTGGTATGATCAATTGGAAATCAGAAATTTTTTGTGAAATGGAAATGCTACCATAGTTTAAAGATTAGGATCTCTGTTCTTCTATTAATTTGGTATGTATACATCTTCATGTTCAATAATTTGAGATTTGCCTATCATTTGGCATGCTATAATTGGGGAAACTACATGTGCCAGTTGTAGTGCTAGTGTGATCAGTGTAGGCCCTTATTTCTCCCTAGGTGCTAATGAAGTTTGGATTTCGATTGTGTTGGGATTTTGATTTTATGCTATGCTTGTTTAACATAGGTTGCAGGTGTCATAGAGCTAATCGGTAGGATGAAGGGCTTCTCGTGAGGGCTATTTCATATGGTTCTTTCTACTAGTTGACATGAACTAATTATAATTTTAGTAATTTTTGGTTTTTGTTTATAAGGTTTGGGATTTGGTATTGATGTTTGGTTGATCTGTGAAGGTGATATGTATTATTAGCTAGATATGTTTGGGATTTCTAAGTTTTATGTCACTCTCCTACTTGATTTCATGACTTGTTCAAGATGTTCTTACTATCAGGTATCTCTTTTCCTCATACCATTTTCTGGGCTTTCTTTCTTTTGCTTTTCTATGTCTAGGTATTTTTCTATTGGGCTATTTGTATTTTTTGTCATCTATGTGATTGTTTTTTAAAAGTTTTTAATTAGTTTTTATGGGCGTGTAACATTGTTAGATTTCTTGTGTGTATTAGTAGGTAAGGAGTCATTTTCTCAGGTGTGTGACTAAATTCACTTAATGTAAATGTGCAAAGTTTTTCTTTTTTTATCTTTTAATGACCCACACATTTGCTCTAATTCTTAGTGGGTCTTTGTCCCAAACAAAATATGTGGATCTGAGGTTAGACTTGGATAGACATTGCTTTGGGTATGTGCTATCAATTATAATGACATTATATATGTATTATTAGCTAAATATCCTACCCTCTGGCTCTCATCACTTTGTAATGGCATTGATTTAACATTATATATGTATTATAATTGATATTTGGTTGATTTGTGGAGGTGATATGTATTATTAGCTGGACATGTTTAAGATTTTCCAGTTTATGTTGCTCTCTTACTTGATTTCATGACTTATTCAACTAGTTCTTCCTATCAGGTATCTCTTTTCCTCATACCATTTTATAGGTTTTCTTTCTTTTGCTTTTTTGTGTCTGGGTATTTTTCTATCGGGCTATTTGTATCTTTTGTCATTTATGTGACTGTTTTTTTAAATTTTTTTAATTAGTTTTTATGGGTGTGTAATAGGGTTGGGTTTCTTGATTTAGGGTGCGGTGCATGGTTTTTGGTCATATAGGAATTTAGATGCATTCGCTCTTGGTGAAGCTTAATCGTTTTTGCTGTTTTAGGGTTTCATTACTTTGAGTTAATTTTCATCTTATTTTGAGGTTTCTGATTTTTGATTTTGTTCATTTTAACTTGGATTTTCTTTCATTTTTCTCTGTTTTGACATTGTTTTCCTTTGAATCTAGTTTATCTGACTCCTTTCTAGTTGAATCTTATGTTGTTCATTTAAATCTTTAAGTTGAAGTGTGGGAATGTGATGAATGCAGATGTGTGAAAATCTGATTAGGAAAGCTTAAGAATGTGCCTTGATCTGATTATGAAAGTTAAAGAGATCCTTCAAATTTTGTTTGTATGACTCGTTTCCAGGCGAACCATATTTTGTTCATTCAAATCTTTAGGTTTAATGGTGAAAATGTGATGAATGCAGATGTGGGAAGATCTTATTATGAAGGCTGAAGAATGAGGCTTGATCTGATTGTCAAGGCTAAAGTCTGAATGAATTTGGTATGGATGTTTGACTATTTTATATGGTTTGTTCTTCCGTTTGAGTTGAACTAAATATAATTTTCTTCTCCATTCTAATTTTGGACCCTCAAGTTCACAATATTATCATGCATTTGATGATAATCTTGGCATTAGTGATGAAGAAGATGATGACAACATTAAGGGTATTTGAGATTTTCTTCCTGAAACAAGTATTTCAAATTTTATTGCTAAATACATGCTTCAAGTAAAGTGTTTTACATTTTCGTATCATCACACATTCTTTTATTACATAATATGTGTATATGCGTAATAAAGTGTTTCATATTTCTGCAAATGAAATTTCTGTTTAGAATCCTATGAGACTTAAATATTGCTTTATATTAAACCCTAGTTATATGAGGCTGACAGGTGATTTTTAAGATGATCTTTCTCTGGGTTTTTTGACATTGAAAAGGGTGTTGGGGAGCTCTTTAATTTTGCTCACATAACTTTGAAGACTTATTTTATCCTAGATGTATAATGCTTAATAGTGTGCAAACTGAGTGTGGTAGGACAAACCTAAAAAGACACCATGATAGCACCATGTGTTACCTGATATACAAAATAAAGTTATGCAAAATACATGTTTGCAGTTGGAGATATGTGTATATGTGTAATAGTGTTTTATATTTTTGCCAATGAAATTTATGTTTAGAGTCCTATGACACTAAAATTTTATTTTATATTAAACCCTAGTTAGCCTGACATGTGATTTTTGAGATGATCTTTCTGTGGGTTCTTTAATAATGAAAAGGGTGTGAGGAAGCTCTTTAATTTTGCTCACAGAACTTTGAAGGCTTATTTTATCCAATGCTTATTAACGTGCAAACTGAGTGTGATAGAAAAAACCTCAAAAGACAGTGTGATAGCACCTTTTATTACCTTATATATAGAATAAAGTTGCGTGAGATTAAGTTATGCAAGATACAGGTTCACAGTTGGAGATATGTGTATATGTGTAATGAAGTGTTTTATATTTCTGCCAATGAAATTTATGTTTAGAATCTTATGAGGCGGAAATTTATTTTATGTTAAATCGTAGTTATGTGAGGCTGACGTGTGATTTTAAGATGATCTTTCTCTGGTTCTTTGATATTAAAAAGGGTGTTGGGGAGCTCTTTAATTTTGCTCGCAGAACTTTTAAGGCCTATTTTAGCCTGGATGTTTAATGCTTAATAGCATGCAAACTGAGTGTGATAAGACAAACCTGAAAAGACAATGTGATAGCATCCAATTGCTTATGCCATAGTTAAGAGTCCATTAGTAAGGAGCGAGTAAAGGTTGCTGCCATAGTTGTTCATTTTTTGAATTTAGGGTCTTTATGATTATTATTCTGTGATGTCTAGCATTTGGGTAGTTGATCTTGCAACATGAATATGCTTCTTTCCTCTTTTGTTCCATCTGGGTACTTGATCTTGCATCATGAATATGCCTTTTTCCTCTTTTGTTCCATAAGTGTCATACTTTTGGGGTTTTTTTTTTGGTCAATTTGTTACTTGTATTATTTTTCTTCCTTGATCTTGGTGTTTGCGGATTATTGGTTTCCTTATATTATTTTTCTCCCTAAAACGAATATTCTAGGTTGGATGTTGTTGTAATGTTTTGTAACCCTGAGGTTTTGGGGTCTTTTTTTTTGGGTTGGTTCCATTAGTATTTTAGGGTTTTTCTGGCCCTATCTCTCTAATTACTCTCTCTACAACCAGAGGTGGATTTTTTCCCTCCATAGAAACCCTTGGGATCATCTAATTTCCCAATTTTATATCCCTCTCTTGGTTGATTAGTGGGTAAGGAGTTATTCTCTCATGTGTGATTAAATTTTATTGAAGCATAAGTGTGCATATGTGTGTGTGAAGAGAGATGCTAAGCATTCAATTCTTGAATTTTTCTATATGCTTTCTACTTTTCTTACCTAGGAACTAATGATCATGGAGTGTCGTATAATTATAGGCATTAATCATAGGCATTAACATGAGAAGAAGTTATGGAAAATATAGGAATAGAAATTTTAGTAGTTACCTAAGATGAAAGTGCTTAAACTTTGAATCCTTGTTGTGCATGCGTTTATGTCAAACACTAACATTCATCGGTTTATCAATCGTAAGACTATGTATTTCATTAATTGGAACATTAATTTGTCCTGGAAGATCTTACCTTGTTATGCTAATGCAAATTTTTGCTGAAAAGGGAGCTAACAAAGGAAGGGATTATGTGATTTGATATGTGAGAAAGTAGGAAGTTAAAAAAAAAAGCAGCATGGTGAAGCGTTGAAATTTATAGATGTAGGCATTGTGGCTTAGCCGGAGATATGGAAGTTGTGTATTCGCCATCAAATTGTTTTATTTTGTATATAATGCATTTTTCTGGAAACCCAAAATACATAGGCCCTATTTGGTAAACAGCTGTTAGCTATTAGCTGTTAGCTATTTGTATTAAGTGTTAGCTGTTTGAATTAGCTGTTTATAAAAGAAGTATTTGGTAAAATTAGCTGTTTTTAAAAAAGATATTTAGTAAAATTTCATTTGTGCCCTTATCTCTAAATTACTTTTTAATTAAAAATAATTTTTTCATTTACTAGTTATCTTATTTTATTTCTAAAAAGAAGTAAAAATCGATGTCATATGTACAAATTAACTTTATTGATAAAATCTTAATTTGTTACTAGTTGTATAAAATTTGTATTCTTATTAATCTTTTTTTTTTCAATTTCTATCCACATGATAATTATATCTTAAAATATTATTTTGTTGTTTGCTACATATTTTATTATTATAAATTGAAATTTATATATTCAGATGATTTAATCTTGAATAGATTAAATTTAAATAATACACAATATCAAATATCTCTACAAAACACTAATGGCATATGATGTAATTATTTCAAACTCTTGGGTAGTTATATCATTTTCACAAATAACTATTCTCAAAAGGCTTGTGGAAATAACTTTTTGAGAAACAGCTTTTTGAGTCCAAACAGCTTTCAATCAAACACCAATTTAGCTGTTTTGACTAGTCAAAACAGTTAAAAGCCCTCAAAAAGTTTTTTTTTTCCAAAAAACTCTTGCAACTAAACACCTCCATAGGAACTTGTAATTTTATATAAGAATATGAGTTTGGAACTCCTCACTGTAGTTGAACTCAAGTTGAGTGTTTTTTTTTTTTTTTTTGGGTTGACGCAGATAGTGGATAAATAAGTACGGTGACAATGGGGGAGTGGGGGAGGGTAGTTACAGACATGAGTAGGTATGACTTCTGGGAGAGCTAGAGCAGAGACCTCCAGTTGGGGTATTTATTTTCTGAGTTTTAATTATTATTTTTATTGAACAAAAATAGGTATTTTAATAGCTTGGATTAAATAGATAAAGTAATTTAACTGTATAGATTATGCTAATCTCCGAAAATCACCCCGTTTCAGCATTTTAGGGTTTTGCAAAGATTTCTATTATAATAGTATAGATACATGCTAACTAAGAATTAAGAAGTAATAAAGATTTCTGAATTCTATTATTATTATTATTATTATTATTATTAATTATTATTATTATTATTATTATTATTATTATTATTATTATTATTATTTGTAATAACCTGACCCTAAATCATGTTTATTTATTTAATTAAGCCATGTTATTAATGTTTTATATTTATTCATCTCTTTAAATCATCCCGGTTGGGAGAATTCATTTGGGGCTCCACTTTGCAATTCAGTTTTTTTACCGAAAACCTTTAGGAAAATCGATAGTAGGCCCCGATATTTATGATGTAAAAGATTCAATTATTTTTCATAACATTACAAACATTTAATTTCGAGCTATGCAAAAATTTTATCGCAACACAGTGTTTTATTTCCAAACCCAATTCATTTCGGCCCAATTTGAAGCCCAACAAGTTGGTATAATTAAATTAAGCTAATTACCATAATTTGTATTTAATTATGATTAGCAAAGGATATTTTTGGGGGCTTACAAATTTCAGCCAAGTGATTGAGATCACTTTTCAATCAAATAAAAATCACAAAGTATCAAAGCCTTCACTTCTCTCCCTTCTTCCTCCTCAACGGCAACCACCAGCCACCATCCCCTTTTTGCTGCTGCCGCCACCAGCCCAGCCACTAGCCGCCAATCAGCCACCACCCAACCACCAGCAGCCATCCTCTCAACTCCCACAAGTATCATACACCACCTCCATCTTCTTTTATTCAAGGTTGAAGTGAGGTAAATCTTAACCCAACTTTGTTAAATTATTGGTTTTATGTTGGTTTTGATCATGAATCATGGTGTATTGATAGAATTGGATGCTAGTTTAATGAAATATCATGGTTGATTAAGTCTTGAAAGCAAGGAAAGATTAAGATCATATATGATCATGCAAGCTTGATGTGAAAATTATGAACTTTGAGTTTTTTAATTCAATGTTGTGATCTTTGGTATGAAAATGGATTTAAAGTTGTTGGTAATCCTAATAAGTGATTTTAGAGGGAATTATGTGAAAAAAGGAAGTTTATAATGTGGACAACAGGCTGTGAAAGACCCTAAAACAAGGGTCTGTTTGGAAAACAACTAGTAATGCTTGTCACAATGAAAAATTGTGATTTTTGGTGTAGTGATAGCTTGATGAGTTAGCGTTCAATAGGCTTTGAAATTACTCAATTTCGAGTTCTATGAACAAAGTTATGGCCACTTTACTGAAAACTAGAAACATCGAAACTGGGAGCAGTTTTGAACAGTGGACTTTATGAAAAAACTGGTATTGATTGGCTTATTGAGAATTTGTGAGTTTTGGTGTGTGGATAGATCATTGTGTTATCTTTCACATGTATTTTGAATCGCCTTAATCCGAGTTCTTTGGAAAAAGTTATGGTCGTTTTACTACGATTGCATAGATTGAACTGAAATTGTGTACATCTGTGTTCTATCCTAATTTTAGGGACCTTATTATGTGAATCATGCTTTGTGTCCTGAATAATAGTTTTATTGGACATTATGAGCTTTTCATATTGGGGTTCTACACCTTATTTGGAGGTCGGGAGTGAAAGATATAGATTTTCTAATGCAAACCATCAAATAGTAACATGAGTGAATACAGAAATTGTAACATTTGAAAATATTTTCAGAAGTTTCTACATAATTATGGGTATTGAAAGGAAATTACAAAGTGTAGTGAGTTCAACAAGTGTCATTATGTGTAGAAGCTTACTTGGGTTGAAAACCAAGTTAAATGAGCATGAAAATGAAATTTGGAAAGTGAGCAGAGTAATGACTCAAAATTAGTGTCCATCGAACCAAGCTGTTTATAAACCTCACAACACCTCTCCTAACATTAAGCCTTCTATTATACATTATCCATTGCAGAAACATCAGAAACCTATATTTTATTTATATCTATTAAAATCTTTTCATTATCACCTCAATCATCCCAATGTGATCTATTTTGCTTCAATTTGTTGTATTTCAAGTTCAATAACCCTAATTGATTTATTTTTCAGATCATCTTGGTGTAACTTGCCTTATATTGAATCATTGGAATTGTAGAAGTCTTTTTAAATAAATCAATTTCATTAAAGTTACAAATTATGTCAATGAATATGGTTTACTAACTACATTTACCTATAATTACATTTCTTAAACAGAAATGGGACCTATTCTATCGTTTCCATTGTGCATAAGTATTATCAAGTGAAATATCATTTTAAATACTTCAGGTATGTCCATTACCTGTATCTTTAAAAATCAGAGTACATTTATCAATGTCATCATGTTTTGGTAAGTAAATCAATGAATCAGTTTACACAGTGATTTATCAGCTAATTAGTGACCCCTGTCAGTTATCATCTATAGGGCATTCGCCCTTTAATTACCCGCGTGGCTTCAGGTCGGATCCTCGATCGGCTTGGCAAGTGAACACCTATCCATAAGTCGTAACAGTATTAAGGGGTTTACTATCAGATAATAACTAGCAATGCAGTTTTACATTCATCTTATTCACCATTTAAACTTAAAATGAATTACAAAGTGGGCCCAACCGATATTTCAATGATCATTTAACAATTCAGGAATGTATGTACTGAGCTTTGGCTCACAGTTTAAAATGTTTTTCATGTTTTGTTTTAGGCAAATGCTCAGAGAATTGCCCTCATGCTAGTAAAGCAGCGGAAGAAGATAAGTTGAGCGAGGAAATCTGCATGAATCAGCGGCGATACAGTATATGCATACTTTAAAGCTGTATTTTGAATTCTTCGGTGTATGAGGATGTAGATTACATGGTGAATTATCTTACTATAGTTTATAAACCTTACATTGGTTAACACTGGATTGTGAATGGATGATCATGCGTGAATGTGGATGGTTGAGGTTATGCTTAACTATGTTATTCCAGGACACATACTTCAAGCTTGTCCTTTGGAACGGCGGTAACGCCCCTATCATTGAATTTATCATATTACAATTGAGTGACTTATTACGAAGAATATAAACAGTGAACACATGTTTAATTTGGGCGTTACATTATTATTATTATTATTTTGCTATTTACTTTTACTATTACTGTTACACTTAAACCCATGTGATCTTACCATAAACAATTTATTACATAAACAATGAATAATCCATGAATCACATAAAACTACTGTACCTGATTGACTTAAAAAACAATGAGAAATTCACAATTAGTTTAAGATATTATAAATTACTTTTTGTTTTTTCCATACAAATAATTCTAGGAGTATGGTTTCTACTTAACTTTAAGAAAAAACATGTTGTACTTTTTTCTTAAAGAGGTTCAAATTATTTTTTTCCACAAATTACATAAATTTGAATATAATTTACCATACCTTTTTATATAGTTGTTATAGTTAGAAGATATTAGAAGCTAATTTATTACAAGAATTACAAGTTATTATAATTTACTATACTTTTTTTTATACAAGTTCAAAATACTTTTTCGACAAATTTTTATAAGCATCACATGATTTTTTGACACACAACGCTCTTATATAAATTACCCTTTTCTAAAAAAATTTCATCCTTATTATTAGAAGATATTAGAAGGTAATTTATTAGAATAGAAGAGTACAAGCCAGTATTGACAATTTTTGGGTTGTGAACTTATCTTCCCTTTATCACATATTATTATATTCTTATTTTGACATGAGAAAGTGTTTGGTAATTTTATGTTATGTTTTATTGTCAAAATACAAATCCTAACAATATACAAGGAACCATACACTAAATTAATTACTATATGACATGTGTGTACATATTCAAATAAGTTTATCATAATCTATTTTAATACATAATGATCTCGAATTAATGGTTTCTTATAATTTGTACCATCTAATAATTGTACTTTAAGTTTGAAAACTATCAATTTAAAAAAAATTTAAATTTTTTCCATACATTACATTTAATATAGATGATTTATTATTTTGTATATGCATTTTCTGTAGATAAAACTTTTAAAATTATTTTGTACATGAAAAAAAAACTAATTTATATGTTTAAAAACTGACAAATACGTCAAGTTGAAGAAAAACTAAAAATCAAACCAAACTGCAAACACCCCCTGCTTATTCTGGATTGCCTCTAACTTAGTCCAAAATTTGTTGGCACCAAGCGCTTGGCCCAGCAATAAGGCCCCCAAACTCTCGTATGAAATGCACAGTCTGAGGCTGTCGCGACTGCCGGAGGGGTTTTCATTTTGGGGGTTCTCCATTACCTAATCTCGCTCTACTCGCTGTCGTCGAAGGCGAGAGAGGTTTAGCGCTTAGCAGAAACCCTACAAGATAAACTCGCAACAAGAATGGATTCTTTAGCTAGGCTGAGCTGCAAGCAGCAGCCTCTCGTCGTCCCTCTCCACCACCATCGCACCTCTTTTTCTGGGACACCAATTTGTTCAATCTCCTTCAGGACCCAATTATCTCGCTCTCACCCCTCCTCAGTGTCATTTAAAATCCGAGCTTCTTCTTCTGCCGACTATCTTTCTCTCTCTTCCAATGCTAAATCTCCCAAAACCCAAAACCCTTTCTCTCTCTTCTCCTCCCTCAAAACTCCTCTTTGCGTTGCGGTTGCAGCCACTGCCCTCTTCTTCTCCAGCCTTGGTTGCAGACCATTGTCAGCCATAGCTTCCCCTGCACCTACGGTTGAGTTTTCTCCGGACACGGCGGCCGCCGAAAAAGCGGTTTCCGATGAGGAAAGGGAGAAATCGTTGGAGGAGCATGTGGCTTCGCACCCGGATGACTTTGAAGCTCTTAGATCTCTAATGGAGATCAAGATTAAGAATCGGAAGCTCCCTGAAGCTGTTGAGGTCATCAACAGAATGATTGAGCTTGAGCCTGATGAGTTTGAGCTACCGCTGCTTAGAGCCCACATGTATAGCTACATGGGAGAGTCAGAATTGGCTAAAGCCGGGTTTGAAGAGATATTGGAGAAGGACGCTCTTCGCGTTGAGGCCTACCACGGCCTTGTAATGGCGGTTAAGCGAGGCGAAACATCCGGCAAGGAGTTAGAGGAGGTGTTGAAGAGGATTCAGGAGGCGTTAGAGAAGTGTAAGAAGGAGAAAAAGGAGGAGGACGTTAGGGATTTCAAGCTGTTGATTGCGCAGGTTCGTGTTATTGAAGGGAATTACAATGAGGCATTGAAGCTCTATCAGGAGCTAATAAAGGAAGAGCCAAGAGATTTTAGGCCGTATTTGTGTCAAGGCATCATCTACACTTTGCTTCGGAAGAAGGATGAGGCAGAGAAACAGTTTGAGAAATATAAGAGGCTTGTGCCTAAGGGACATCCATATGCTCGGTATTTTGACGAAAACATGCTGGCCACAAAGGTCTTCTCGCAAATGGCAGAGAATGAGAGAACGAAAACCAAAAATTAAGAGGTAGAACTTGAGTCAGTATTTAGTATTAAGGTTCTTTATGTGGGTGCTTTTTTGCCAGGGCAGATTATATGCATAGAAGGGTTCATCATTTTTTGCCTTATTTTGTTTGCGTTGATTTGCTAGTAGTTCTATGTGTTTAAGAGTTTTAGTAGTTATGCTTACTCACCAATGAAACAAAGAGTAAAATAATTGCTCCAAAGTATGTGGGAATTTCTGTTTGCTGTGTTGATAATTTAACATTAAGCCGAGAATGGCAATGATTGCTTCAGGCATCATCCAGTGGAATGCTTCAATCTGAAAAACCAGTGCACATAAGTGGCCAAAGCCAAGTGCCTTGT
>NCQV01112403.1:0-11049 GCA_002740545.1 Lophocereus schottii | reverse complement strand
AGAGAGGAGGTGAGAGAGAGATGTACAAAGTTTTTAGAACTGTATGATGAATTCCATGAGAAGTGGAATGACTCTATGAAAAAGGCCAAAGCTCTCAAGGACGAACTAGATAAGTTAAAAACTGAAAAGAGTGTGTTTTCAAACTCAACTTTAAGTTGGCTAATAAGATTCACAATGCTAAAAATGAGATTGGCAGACTTGTCGCTTAGTGTGGGGATTTTTAAAAATATCTTTTGAAATTGACTATGGGACAAGAAAACTCAAATGGATTACTTGGATTTCAAAATGTCTCCTTCAATAGGAAAGGTCTTGGATATTATTGTAACAATAAGAGAAAATTGTATTAGGACTTCTTTATTAAAAGGATGCCTCCTCTTGAAGATAAGAGCGATTCAAGGTACAGGCAAAATGTTTTTCAAAAACACTACAATCATTTGAGGATGAGGATAGCATACCAAAGTAACCATAGCTTGAGGTGGTGCTAGTGAAACTTTGTGTATCCTAAAGATTACACTGGCTACAGTCCTAAATTGTTCAGGTGTAGGAAACTAAAGGATATAAGGCCCTTGAACATGATAACAAATCCTGCACATAGATTTCCATTTGAGAGAGATAGAAAGGTTTGATGTTTGCTTTAAAGGTATGCTTCAAGTTGAACACTAATCTATGGTACCTTAAAGGTACGTGCGCAAGACACATGACTGGTGATGCTACAGTTTTTTTAAAACTTAAAGAATTAATTAAGGCAAAGTTGCATTTGGAGGCAAAAAGTATGGAAGAATCATTAGAGTTGGAAAAGGTGGCAAAAATCCCTCTAACTCAATTGAGAGTGTTTATTTTGAAGATGTTCTCAAATTCAATTTGCTTAGTACCTATCAATTATACGATAAAGGGAACATGATTACCGTCAATTATGCTCCATGTGATGTCTCAAGCCTCGAAATTAGAAATATTACTCTGTTTGAATGTAGAACAGGAAATTTTTATGCTACTAACCTTTGTCATAGTAAATTCAACAATGTTGCATGTTTTAAAGCTATTAATGACAATGCATGCTTATAAATAGTTACAAAACACTTCAGGACCTTCAATTATTTCAACTACAAAGCCCCTTGAATTATTAGATATGGATTTATGTGCTCTCATAGGATTTAGAAGTCTTGGTGGCAGCAACTACGTGTTTGTGATTTATGATAATTATTCTAAATTTACTTAGGTGTTCTTCTTGAAAGATAAAACATATACATTTAAAGTGTTCACCAAGTATTATAAATAGGCATAAAACACTTAAGGACAATCAGTTCAAGCTATAAGAAGTGATCAAAGAATTGGATTCGAAGGAGCATTTATTAAATTATGTGATCAAATAGGAACATTACGCACTAATTGAGCACTAAAAACTCCTCCACATAACGGGGTAGTTGAAAGAAAAAAATAGAACCTTGGAATTTATGGAATGTTATATGAGAATGATCTTTCAAAGTGCTTTTGGGCTGAAGTTATGAGCACTAACAACTATGTTCTCAGCAGATGTTTGGTTAGACTTATCCTAAAAAGAAGTCATATGAGCTCCTCAAAGAAACAAAGCTAAAGATCTCCTACTTCAAAACATTTGGCTGTAAGTGCTTCATTCACTGTAATGGGGAAAAAAAATCGTAGAAATTTTGATGTAAGAAGTGATGAAGGTATCTTTGTTGGATACTCTCATCAAAGCAAGCATATATAGTATACAACAAGAGAACCAAGGCAGTTGAACAAGGAATCCATGTGGGGCTTGATGAAAACAATGATGGGATTATCAGCTTAACTTCATTTCCAAATCTTAAACTTAGTAGACATGAAGATGGTGAAGAAGAAAGAGCTTAATCTAACAAAAACACAACTCAAGGTTTACCTCAGGGTACCTTGAACCAATAAAAAAAACACTATCAGGATCCTTGAAGTAGAATACACTAGGGCAAGAGGTTGTCTAAGAGGCAAGGTAGGAAGAAAGCATTGATAAGAATCCCCAAAAACCATAGAGAGGTTACAGATTTCATGTAAACCATCTTATCCACAACATCATATCAGTTCTTGAGTCAGGCATAAGGACTCATTCTTCTCTTAGAAATTTGTGTGCTTTCTCTATATTTATGTCTCTCATAGAACCCAAGATCCCTCAAGAAGCTCTTAGAGACCCCGATTGTATTTGAGCTATGCAAGAAGAACTTAACCAATTTAAAAGAACCCAAGTTTAGTCCTTGACCACCTAACCTAAGAACCATCTAGTTATTAGAGTCAAATGAGTATTTGAGAACAAGATAGATGAGTCTGGTAATGTGCTCAGAAACAAGGCCAGACTAGTGGCGAAGGGCTATAAACAAGCGGAAGGAATTTACTATGATCAGATCTTCGCCCCTGTAGCTAGATTAGAGGCTATTAAAATGTTACTTCCATTTGCATCTTTCATGGACATCAAGTTATATCAAATGTATGTGAAACGTAAATTTGTTAATGGATATTGCAATAAGAAGTTTATGTTGAACAAACCCCTATTTTTTAAAACCCTGAGCAAAAAGAAGTTTATGTTGAACAACCCCTACTTCTGAAAATCTTGATTGTCCTAATCATGTTTTCAAGCTACACAAAGCCCTCGATGGATTAAAACAAGCTCTTGGATCACATTGTGGGAGGCTTAGCAAGTCCTTACTCAAAAATGATTTTAAAACAGGACAAATTGATGAGACCTTGTTCATTAAAACAAAGGAGAAAGATTTCTTATTTGTGCAAATATATAAAGATGGTATATTATTTGGTGCTACTAATGAATCCTTGTGCAAAGAATTTTATGAGCTCATGAATAAAGAATTTGAGATGAGCCTGATGGGAGAGCTAAACTTCTTCCTTAGATTACAACTCAAGCAATGTTGAGATGGCATCTTCGTCAATCAAGGGAAGTGTGCCAATAAACTCATAAAGAAATATAGACTTGATAGTTCAAAGTATGCCTAAGCTCTAATGGCTTCTAACAGTAAGCTTGACTTAGATTCAAGTGGTAAACCAGTACTGAAAAAGGTATACTTAGGTGTGATTGAATTATTATTATATTTAATTACGAGTAGGCATGATATCATGCTTAGTATTTTCTTATGTGTAAGATTCTAATAAGCTCTCAAGGAATCACACCTCAAGGCTATGAAAAGAATATTTAAGTATATTGCTGGAACAGAGGACCTTGGTATGTGGCATCCTAGAGGTGGTGACCTTGAACTTATAGGATGATGCTAACTTTGCAGGTTCAAAGTTGATAGAAGACGTACATCTAGTTCATCCCAATCTCTTGGGGGATCTCTTATGGCATGGCATTTGAAGAACAAAAACTTAGTGACTTTGTCCACTACTAAGACTGAATACTGTTGGAGCATATTATGCTCAAACACGATGGATTAACCAATAACTCAGAGACCTTGGATTAGACTGTAAGAAGATTCTTATCAAGTGTGACAAATAGAGTGACATTAACATCGTTAAGAACCCAGTTCAGCACTTAAGAACCAAGTATGTTGAAATAAGGCACCATTTCATCAAAGATCATGTGGGGAAAGGTGATATATTTCTAAACATTGTGCCTACTAATATGTAATTGGCTTATATCTATACCAAGCCCTTTTGTGAACATTAATTCTATTTTATTGGAAGGAAATTAGGAATGATTAACCACATTGTATGAATTAAGGGGGGAGTAATTCCTCATAATATTATCTGTGGCAAGAAATGATTTCCAAGGCATTAATGTTAATAACCTTGGCAATCTCAAGACAGTTGAAAAGTTGAGTCATTTCATATATAATTTGGGAGTATTCTCAGGTGCTGATAAAGACTAATTTATAATCTTTTGTTGACTAAGATCATTTTTTGAAAATTATGAAAATCAAATTTTGAAAATTGATTTGCAATCTTTTTTAAGAAGAGTGAAAAAATCTCTTTAAAATTGTTTGTGATTCCCTCCATTTTTCTATAACTAGCATTTGTAAAAAGGCTTGTGAAAGTCTTGCACATGCCAGTGCCTCTCCCTTTGTAAACCATCTAAGCTTGTCATGTCTTTTTACTCAACCACGGTCATTAACTTCTCGTAACTCCTCACTTAATCCACCTCAACTCAAATTCTCTCTGTCCTTCACTCCTTTTTCAACTTACTAAACCCAAACCTAGAAAACTCCTTCCTCTCTCAACTTTTTGGCCTTACCAAGCTAAGGTTCCTCTAAGAAGCGGAATAGTGCTCCATTTGAGTCAATTGTGAAGAAAATTACCTGAAGCTCTTCCTCACCAATACCTACACCTCCCAAAAAGCAAGAGCGGCTGCCAGATGAGAAGCTGAGGAAATAATGTTTGAAATTGATAAGGCTCAAGAAATAAAGATTCCTCCTTCTATTTCTATAAATACCTTAGATATGCCTTATCGGTGGTTTAAGGAAGGTAGTGAGGAATACTTTGAGAAATTAATGAATAGGAAGTTGATTTCTTGTGTTTGTTCTGATTGACATTTCTTCATGAAAATTCATTTTGGTTTTTTGCATTTTTAGAAAGAGTGAAATTCAAACAAGTTTTTAGTCCTCGAAAATTTGATTAAGCTATTTTATGCAAATATAACGAAATAAAGACCTAAGGATACGATCTACTACACCACATCTATCAAGTGCCTAGATTTTAGTTTGTCAATAGTAACCTTAGATCATATCTCGAGTCTCAAGGTTGACCCTGTCAAGTTTGCTATGGACCCCTGAATGACTGTGCTAATGTATGTTTTGACTATTTGTTTGGGTTTAAGGCTTCCACTCACAACAAAAAGCAAGCGTCTTATACTTGGTTGCTCTCTGAACCCACAAAACTCTTCGATTACGTCCTAGTAATTGTCTTCCTAAGGGGGAATATAAAGAAATTGCTGCTTGTTAAGACCCATAGAATGGTTTAGTGCATCATGATGGACCATGATAACACTTTTTGAATGACAATATTTGAGTATATGGATAAAGTCATGAAGTCTTCTTGCAATGCCAGTTCTCCCTATGTGAATTTGCTTACAAGGGTCTTTGAGTACTTCAAAGTTTCCCTTAAAGATGAGGAATGCATTCAAGTGGTTGAATATGTGATCAACAAGTAAAAATGGGATCCGCGAAATTCAAGTTCACTTCTTCTGGGCAATGGTTGCATGAAGATGAATATTCTAAGATGGGCATCTCCTCCAAGTCTACCAAACCCACACCTAATAATGACTTACCTCAGTCTCTACTTGACACATTAAACCTTGAAATTTCAAGGCTGCCCTCTATTGTTCATAAATGTAAAACTTGCTTACTTGAGCAAAAGGCCTATCAATCAAAGTGGATTTATGAGGTGAAAGCCTGAGATTTCTGAACAAGTGACTTCAGTTGGTGGCTTGTGAGTTAACCATGGATGCAGTTGAGTAATCCCATAGGACCCGGAGCTCATCTTTGGATATCTTCAAAAGCAGTTAGAGTAGGTAGGGATGGAATAGATCTCA
The DNA here is from genome assembly GCA_002740545.1 of Lophocereus schottii. Lineage (NCBI taxonomy): Eukaryota > Viridiplantae > Streptophyta > Magnoliopsida > Caryophyllales > Cactaceae > Lophocereus > Lophocereus schottii. The sequence goes on along the minus strand of NCQV01112403.1, from coordinate 5,528 downwards.
AGGAAGCCAGTCAGGTACTGAGCATTCTCAAGGAACCCTTCATAGCCTTTCTCAAGAAAAGAAAAGAGATTGAAGTTGAGGCGGAAAGGTTAGTGGAGGAATTAAGAAAAAAATTTTCTGAAGAAAAGAGGAAGGGAGAACATAAGGATGAGGGATCTAAGGCTAAGGACAAGGAGGCATTTATAGAAGCTGAGAGCTCCAAGGAACTAGAAACTGCATCATCCTCCCAGTCTCTACGGGCTAAAAAGCCCATTCTAGCCAAACCTCTCCATTTAGTCCCACTTGATGATTAATCAACCCTATTACTCTTGACAAACAATTCCTCTTAGTTCTTCAAAAACAATTTCTATGATTTATGTGTGTCGGTTTTAAACAATTTGGTATTTTGGATTGCAGGTTTGGATAATGCCCTATGGTTTTCTCAAATTGATCTCACTTTTTAACGAAAGTTCAAAAATTGGGAATTTACTTGGTTAAGTACAATTGGCCGGAGTGCGGCCCTTAAAGCAATTAGTTTGGCATCCTTCATGGCAATAGGCCTTGAGATTAACTTAGTTTGGAAAGCAATGCCTATGACATTGAACACTTTATAGTTTTAATACATCTTGCATATCTTATCCTAACTAACCTTTATATTATCTTTACTTGCGATGCACTTGATTTTTGCCTTTGGTTATACTTATATCATAAGTAATAATGCTCCATTAGTTCACTATGCTTACATGATGCTCTACTTAGGAAATTAAGGGTGAGCTTATTATGTGAAATTGTGAACAATATGCAGTTTTATCTCATGCTTGGATTACCAAAGATGAGGGGAGCATAATTCCTATGCCATTGATTTGACAAATGTTGCCTTTCATCCAAAAGGGGAGATATTGAAGAATCGTCTCAATGTGATGATTTTCTTAACATATGTTTTGATCGCAAGGCACATTCGCAATATAAGTTTAAGAGTAATTAGATCTAGATTGCACATACTTGAATCCTTTCAATCACTTGCAAGTAACATGCTTAACAAGATCATTGAGCAACTGACAACCTAAAGCTTCAAAGCTAATGTTCAACTTCTTTGAACTCTTAATGTCAAAGACCTCGACTAGCCTATCAGAAATGAGCCCTTTTCAAAGTTACAAAATTTGTACAATTCAAATCGAGCTTAAAATGAACCTTATAATCCCCTACTTAATTTTCAAATTTTAGAATTTGCATATCCAATCAATGAAATTTAAATTATACGTTAATAGGAAATTTTATGATAAAGGATGGTGCAAGTTTTTTTATCATACGCTTGAAATTTGGCTATGTGTTTTGTCCTTTAAAAGATCATAGTCTGCCATGCTACACTAATATGAATTAATTAAATTAATTACAATTTAATTAATTAGGTGATCTTACTAATTATTCAATTAAGCAATATTCAAGAAGCAAAATTAACTTTGTGTTTTTTATGATATAATAGCTAGTAGAGACTGAAAGTATTATTCATAATAGCTCGAAACTAAATTATCCTAATCATCTGGGCTCATTTGCATTAAATTATTTACGTTGGGTGCCGTATTTCAATTTAACATTTTATATATTCATCAAATTGCAGGTTGAATTGACATAGTGATATCGAAATAAAATTTCATTACACTCCATATTAATTCATTCAAGATTATAAATAAATAATTAAATGGTAGATAAAATAAAATTAACCCCTTTTATAAAAATGGGCGATTATAAGTATACATAATAGTTACATGATATAAGTGGAACAATGATGTTAACAAATAAAATAACAACATAAAAAGCAAGGAATAAATTGGTTAATATGGGCAATGTTATACCTTTTCGAAGCACGCTTTGGCAGTGCGACTAGTAGCTTGCAAATATTAGCCCAACTTTTGGTCCAAATATTTACTAATTTTGAGGAAAAAATAAAATAATAATATTAAATAAATAAATAACAAAATACATCAGAAAATTTTAGAGAAATCTACTAAATTTTGCAAGATATAAAGCAAAAACAAAAAAATTAAAATAAATTTTTTTTTGATAAATTCAACCAAACTCCCCCTTTTCCCGTAAACCCGACCCCTCCTTGTTTGCTACCCCTACTCAAACCCCCACTCCTATCTCCTCTTATCCATCCTGTCAATGCCTAGCTCCTCCATCTATTATCACTATTGTGCCATCACTCAGCCGTCATTGCACTATCATTGTTTCTCCCTTTACTTCTCGTTTACTTGTTCATTTGAGTAGAGAAGGTGACGACTTAATCTCTAATAGTCTTTTGCACTAGTTTGGTTGTTGAGTTTGTTAATGAATATTTTGGTTAGATAAATGAGGATTAATTTGTGATATTCTCAAGCAATGATAATGAATTTGAATTCGGAGATGCTTGGAAGCTTAGGGGTAGTTATGGTGAGCTAGGGTTTGGTGGTTGAATGTGAGCTCAAGCTTTGTTTCATTGATTTTATGGAATTTGGATGAATTTTAATGGTAATTGTATGAACATTTTGGTTAGATATATGTGGGTATGGTATTGCATGTTGTTGCCATGAAGGAGGGTGTTTGAGCGTAAGGGCGAAGAAGTAAATAAGAGAAATGGGATTAACTTTGGGGGTTTCAAAACTCATTGGATTAATATGAACTTATGGGTTAGTTTAAAGCGATGAAATGGTGATTAGTGGGAATTTGGAGTAATGATGCTAGTTGTGAAGGTAGTGTAGCTTGAAGCGAAGGAAAAGATGGAGGAAAATGTGACTTTTCAAAGATTTTGAGATAAATAATCCTAATATAAACTTTGGAATTAATTTGGGAATTTGGATGAGTTACGCATGGTAACTTGGGTGTTAGTTACAGTATGCTTAATGTATCTATAAAGCTTCATTCATGTACTTTGTTTAAGTAACAAGCTTTGTGGTTGTGGAAATGTTTTAGGACTCGCAAGGATGAATGAAACGAATACTCATCGATTTGGACCCAAAACCATGTACTTGACGTTAGATAATAATAATAATAATATAACAATAAGAATAATAATAATAATAACAATAATGATAATAACAATAATAATAACAACAATAATAAAGATAATGATAGTGGCTATAATCATAACAACAATAACAATAATCTGACATTAATAAAAAAAAAGGTGAATTAGGTTATGTACAATTATAAAATCAATGACATGAATGAAGAGGGAAATGACATTACTGAAAGAAAGATAAACCAAAAAGGGTAATAAGATCAAATGGTGTTAAATAGACAATGGTGGGTGTATCAAGAAGGACCAAAGGAATTCCAAATTACTTATTAAGCTTTAAAACTTAATGAAATCATCTAGAATCACAGCAACCATAAAATTATACATTTGAAGTAGAAGCATAGCCATTTTCTAACAATCAAGTCGTAAATGAATATTTTTAAAAAACGGAGAGAGATTTCAAAAACCCAAGTACGTTTGTTGTCTATGCTCTTCGAAAACTCACTTGTTTTCCTAAATTATATAAAGTTTATATAATACTTATGTAACGAAATAGTTTAAACAATGTTTGTCATCTAGTTAAGTCGGCTCATCGGGTGCATCAGTTATCAAGTATCAGGGCTAATAACCTTTAGTTTACCCATGAAGCTGTAGCTCAGGCTTCCCGATCAACCTGAGAAATACACACTTATCTCAATGATTACTCAGGCATCAACAAGAATTCCACTTCAGATAATAATCGACAAAGTCATCTTACACACATTCTTTCTCTCCTATTTTCAAAGTAAAATGATTTCGATAGTGGGCGGCCCATTAACTTGGGTACGACATTTGTTTTACAGCATAGGGATATGCGTACTAGGCTTCACTCACCGTTCAAAGTGTTTTTTTGTTTTTTATTTTCGGCAAAGAATCAGTCAATAACCCTCCTCCTAACAAGCCAGAGGGGCAGAAAGTAGAAGAGAGACTTGATATTTGCTGAAGGTTAGCTAACTACATGCTTATGGTGATTTTCAATCTAGCACAAGGCCTAAAGGTTCAAAGAAGCACATATCGCCTATATAAACATTTAATGTTGGGTTCCAAGAAAGCCCTACTTCAGTTGTAAGTTATACTACAAACTAAATGGTTTTGTGAATGTATTTTATTATCCCTAACCTAGGTAGTTTTTGTGAATGTGAGAACAATCCGAGGAAAGTATATAATTCTAGGAAGCCTTGCTCCTTTCGAGATGGTGGTGGCATCTCCAATCAATAGACTTCCATTGCGATTATAGATAACAAATTGTAGGTTAAGATAACTAGATAATTAAGGTTAGGGGGCGTTATAGTAGTGGTATCAGAGTCAGGTTTGCAAATCACTAGGAGCAGTAGGGTGTTCAAGAGTTAGGTTGTGAGATTTTAGGAGTATTCATGAATAATTTGTGTCCTTCTAAGAAATATAAATGAACGTGGCTTGCCTCCTTTCCTTGTGTATTTCGTTCTTTTAGATGGATCAACCCGGAGTTACTTTAGATCCATATGCCATTAAACTGTTACCAGGGACTTCTGTGGCTGCCCACATTTCTCTACTATACGCTAATATGGTGGCTCACATACGTGACCCATTTTCAGAGTTCCACAATGTGTTAGTTCATACCCACAGACTCTTATGGTCCCTGCCTGTCATAGCCCCTTGGGATGAATTCAGGTTATGATACCAAGACTTTATGATTATTGGAGACCCAAGATTTGATGGGAATGGATTTTATGTACTGGAGGCATAGACTAAGGTGACTACGTAGCTATTGCTGAGAGAGGAGTTGGAGGCGAGAGGCATCACCTATGGGACACTACAAGGTATCTTTATTGTATTGGTTGTACATCCCCCTCTTGTTCCACCTCCCCTTACTCAGCAATTACCACCCCCGCCGCCCCTAGCACTCGTGGGCCCCTACTAACCACCTACCTCTCCAACATAGCCTGGTTTGAGGGATGGTTCTCATTCATCTAAGAGTTCTGGGGTTTCTGGACAGGTCCATGTGGTGATAGATATATCGAATTTCCCTAAGTTGATCAAGTTAACTTCTAATAAGGAGTATAAGGAGGATGAATTCGAGCCTGAAGAAGAGGAGGACCCCAGCTGAAGGAGGAGCTTGAGAAGGAGCCAGGGATACAGCAAGAAGATCCTGAGGAAGAGCTTTCTGATGTAGATATGTCTAACAACAACTTTGACTCCGATAAGGAGGAGGATGATTTTCCTGCCTCATATTACAATCCATCCTAGGATCATTAGCTATTTACTTTATGTCATAGGTTTTGATCTTTTACTTGTACATACAGTATAGTTGGCTTAGCATGATATTTTTTTGCACATTGCATGTATATGACGGATATAGGTAGGTTAACCTAACTAGCTACAATGATATAATTCGCCTTTTACTTTTGGGGTTTGAGACGAATTTGACTAGGTGGTTAACTCAAAGCTCGTATGTGTAGAAAAGGAGTCGGATAGAAACCTTAGCAAAAATGTAGGGTTTTGCTGAAATGAGGTAATATGAAATTCTTTTAGTGAG
>NCQV01112391.1:0-11954 GCA_002740545.1 Lophocereus schottii | reverse complement strand
GTTGATGCTTTGCAGCTTAATTCTATGATCTAGTCTCTAGACTGGGTGCTCTTCAAATACTAGACCCTTAGTGACCGCAATAGGTTTGGTTATGATAGCATGGTCAGGATCTTAAATGTACTTCCTAGGTTGTGAGGTAAGGAATATTTCATGCACATGTTCGAGTTATACAGGCAGATCCAGTCGACAAGTTATGAGATTCAATCTTTTAGTAAACTGGTATGGCCCAATAGATCTTAGGCTTAATTTAGCTCGCAATTCAAACTTCCTTATACTCTTAGTTGGCAAGACTTTCTCAAAAACCTTATCATCTACCTGAAACTCCAGAGGTCCCCTACTTTATCAGCATAGCTTTTCTGTCGGTTCCAATAATTTGTTTTCAGCAGTCTTCTGATGATTGTCACCTCATTGAGTATTAAAGAAGATCTTTATAACGCAAAAGATGATTTTTCCATCAATATCTGCCGTGATTTTACCCTGGTGTTTCATGTAGATTTCTTTGCTAGTACTTTCATAACATCGACCATTGGGAGTTCCATGCTTTCTTCAAATGTAAATGTTAATCATATGCCATAAAGTACTGCAGGTTGTAACTTAACAGAGTTAGGTCCATTGATATTTTTAGATGCTTGCCTATGTGGCACTAATTGAACACCCAAGTTCTCAAGACCTCTCAAGAGGTTCAACTGAGTAATAACAACAGTGTTCAGGTATGTGGTGCATTCCTAGTCAAGGTATCTGACATAACATTTACTTTTGCTAGGTGATATTGGATATGCAAGTCATAATCTTTAAGCAAGTCTAGTTAACACCTTTGTCTCAGATTGAGCTTCTTATAAGTGGAAATGTACTTCAAGCTTTGATAATTAGTATAAATCTCACAAGGTACTCCATACAGGTAATGTTTTCAAATTTTCAATGTAAAAACTACAACCGCTAGGCCTGGGTCATGGGTAGGGTGATTTCTCTTATAAGTCTTGAACTATCAAGGGGCATAAGCTATCACTTATGTTCTTCATGACTTTGGAGCTTCATTCAACACATTGGTTAGGGAAGATGATCTTTGACAAATCCTTCTTGAAACTCGATAATACCCAGCTAAGCCCGAAAAGTTTCTAGTCTCAGTAACATTGTCGGGCCTTGGGCTCTCTGTAATTACTTTCACCTTCGGCAAATCACCTTTTGGAAATCAACCTTAATCGCTTCCTTTAAAACTATATGCCCCCAAAAATACCACTTCTTCTAACTAGAACTCACACTTCTTTAATTTTGCAGCTAAATGGTGTCCTATCAAGGTCTACAATACTGTCCTTAAATGAGCAATGAGTTCATCTCTGTCTATGGAGTATATCAAGATATTGTTTGTAAACACCACCACAAACGTGTCTAAATAGAGTTTGAAACTCTATTCATAAGATCCATAAAGACTACGGGGGCATTGGTCAGGCCAAATGGCATCACCGGGGAATTTATAGTGATCATACCTTGTTCTAAATGCGGTTTTGGGATGTCTTCAGGTTTAATCCTAAGTTGATGGTATCTTGACCTTAGATAAATCTTGGAAAAGACTCCTACTCCTTCCAGTCGATCAAATACATCATCTACTTAGGGCAACGAGTATTTATTTTTGATCATAATCTTGTTAAGCTCTCTATAACTGACACACATCCTTAAGGCTTCATGCTTCTTTTTCATAAGTAGAATTAGGGCACCTCACAGTGACGCACTTTGTCTGATAAATCCATTATGTAATAGCTTATCTAACTGAATCTTTTATTTTCTAAGCTCTATTAGGGCCATAAGATATAGGGCTTTAGGGATAGGTGGGGCACTAGGGATTAGTTCGATCTCATAATCAATTTCTCTTTGCAGGGAGTCCCAGTAACTCTTCAGGAAAACATCTCTAAATTCACAAACTATAGGGATATCTTCTGCTTTTTCTTCGTTCGGTTCAGTGCTAATGGCATAACACCAATACCTAATATATCCTTGACATAATGGCTTACTTGCTTCCACAACAGAATTTAAGGGGCAAGGTTTTTCTTCTCTTTGCCCATAAAACATATTTCTCTTCCTCGTTCATCCCTTGAAATAACCTTAAGGTCATCATAATCTATCTTGACCACATGAGTACATAACCAGCTCATTTCCAGAATGATATCAAAGTCTGAAGTTGAATCAAAACTCCAGGGAATACTATCGCACAAATAGTAATTAGGACAAGTTTATAAGAGATAGGACATTTAACTTTGGAGCATTTTAAGTAACTTGTTCTTATAATTAGTTTCCATCTCTTTATTTTTAAGGTTCGCTTGCATGGCATATCGAGTGGATATAAATGATGANTGGTAACTTAATCAATTAATACACAAAATGACTGTGAAATTAAAAGAGAGTTCGAGTAAGTACCGTATCAGAGCTGGCAACTTCCTTCTTGCTAAACACATATGCCCTTCCTACAACTACAGCCTTAGAAATGGGAGCCCTTGTCTACAACCTTCAGTTTTCAGGGACAGGTAGCAATGACGTGCTCCAGGCTACCGCACCACATGTATTCATTATTTCCCACTTAGCACTTAGGAGTGGTGTGGTTAGTTCTTCCACATTTTCCATAGGGTTTCCTAAACCTACAGGATGACTCTTGGGAGGAGCGAGAGCAGGCTTCTTCTGGTCTACACTCTCGTTCAGAGCTCCCTGCTCGGTCCACCTCCTCTTCTAATTAATCGAGTTCAATGCCTTCAACTCAGTCATCACTCGTTCCACTTCAGTTGCTCGCTTACATAACTCTTGATAGGTAAGAATCGGTTGACTAGCTAGCTAGTTGCGAATATAGAAAGCTAATCCGTCTTCAAATATTCTCATCTTTAGTTTTTTAGACGATATAAACTCCGGAACAAACCCAGAGAGTTCTATAAACTTGCTAGCATACTGCATCACAGTCATACTATGACTCGCCTTCAGTTCTATAAATTGTTCCACCTTCTGCTGTTAAACCATAACTGTGTAAAGTTTGGCTCTCAGTTCTTCTAGAAATATACTCCAAGTGAATTCAGGCCCTAAAAGCTTATCCTTAACAACGTTCCACTAAATATCGCCTTCACCAGTTAGGTAAAACATACCAACATTCACCGTTGTATCCTCTGGAACCTCTACTATGGTGAAAATTTGCTCCATCCCTCGAATTCATTCCTTAAGTTCCACTGGATCATACATTCGATAATAGATGTAGGGTTAGAATTGGTAACACCCGAAGCTATGACCCTCTGATCATGTAAGTTTATGTGAACCACCCCATGCCAGCAAACCAATTGAGGATGATAAGCGAGCAAGGCACCCTGGTTGAACTACTAATGGTGCACTGTACTTATGTTTTTGGAGATGTACTTTGAATTACCTTGTGACGGTAACAAGATACTGAATTACCTTCTGTGATGTATAAATTACATGTTTGCTATCATCTACAAATGTATAGTTTTGGATCATATGAATGATCATGGGTTTGATTTATACTCAACTATAATATTCTTAATGTTAACTTCTTTAAGCCTTGTCATGCTTTAAGCCATGTCCCTTTGTGACGGCGGTAACACCCTGATAGTTAGGATTATTACTTCTAATGAAGACGATTACTTAAGAAACTGCAAATGGTGAAGCATGTTCATTTTGGGGGTGTTACAGATTCCTGAATAAACCCCTTAATTAGGACTAATAAACTCGATGATAGGGGCGTTACCGCCGTTCAAAAGGACAGAGCTTGAAGCATGATTACTAGAAATAACATAGTTAGGCATAGCTTCAACCATACACACTCACACATGATCGGACCATATACAATTAACTGTTAACCAACATAAGGTTTATACGTGATGTGTAGACTATTGCAAGCACACAGTGGATGTAGTACAGATAAAGGTATCATTCCTCAGGGACTAATCGTACCTTACTAAGTGTTATCTATCATAATATGCTAAGTAAAACTCTGGTTTAAGTGGATTCAATTTAACAATAGCAAATAAACTTTTTTGAATTAATAAGGGAAAAAAATCTAGGAATTCTCATAGTTGTGAAAGGAAACCGGATCAAAAATAATGAACATGTGCTTTCTTCTAATTGGTTAAATTCGAGGAATTGTAATCTCGTCAAAAACTCAGTCTACTCTTTTGAAATCAACTAAATTTGTCTAAACTAAACAAAAGTCATTCCTTCAAACTAATTTGCCTTAATTCGAGTTAAATATATTCAATTACTTACTAGCCCTCCTAATATATAAATCTCTCTTTTGAGACGAAGTTACGTTAGGCCTTATCAAGCCGTTCAACAACCAAATGTTACCTTTCAATTTTTCATTCATTTGTTTCAAGTGCGTAAGCAAATTTCGGCCAGATATCAACTCACAATATGAATAACACTTGACAAAATAAAATCAAACCACTCATGAAGATAAGCACAATTGTGTGGATTAAAATATGATCCAATAACAATTGCACAAGCTACTAAATTCCTAGACAAAAGAAAACTACTTAGACATGATAAAAGATTAACAAACTAAGCAATGATTGATGAAATTTGAGTGAAATAGGGGATTGACTAAGATAGCCTTCAACCACGGGCTTGGGAACCGCCTTAATAAGAAACTCTCACACTCAAGATTCACACCAATACAAAAACCACACTAAAAAACTACAAAATTTGAGAAACTAAAACACTAATCCACGCTACTCTACACTTTACTTTGCTTGAAATGATCTTGGATTCTGGGATGGTCTCTACATGCTGTAGAACATTGCCTTATATAGAAAAGCTCGGCCAATCTTGGCCACACAGCTGAGGGAAAACGAAGAGGCAACAGTTATGGGCTCACCACGGCCCGTGGGGTGCACTACAGTCCGACCGTGGTCTGGGTTGGAAACAAATTTATGCTCATTCTTTGCTCTACGGTCGTGTCATAATATAGATGACCATGACGGAGCTCAAAATACAGTCACTGAATTGGGTAAAAAGACTAAAAATCCTACAAAATACATCAAACAACTATAACCAAGCATAAATTGAGAATATGAGAGTAAATAACAACAATAAGCGTAATATTCTCCTAAAAACGACACAAAATAGGCCTAAAATGATATACACATTGAGCACTTAGCAATACGTCACATTAAGCAATCCACCATAAAATTTACACCTCCATCCATGAAAGATTTCAAAATACAACTCTAAAAAATATACATGTACTATATCACTATTGATCCATCTAGATTTCCTTGCTAAACTTATTTCCTCCAGGTGGTTCGCAAGCATGATGGCGATTTACCAAGCATTTGCCTAAAACAAAACATGAAAAATATTTTGAACTGTGAGCTGAAGCTCAGTACATACATTCCTATATTGTTAAATGATCTCTGCATAAATTGGTTGTGCACCCGCTTTACAATTCATTTTAAGTTAAAACAGTAAATGAGATGAATGTAAGACTACATTGCTAGCTATTATCTGATAGTGAATCTATTGACACTATTACAATCTAGAAATAGGTACACACCTGCCATGCCAATCAAGGGACCAGGCCTGAAGTTGCAGGGGTAATAATCATTGCGAAAACTGCAGCTTAGGGTTCCACCACTTCTTACCATGTATCAGTAGGGTTAGAATTGGAGCGATAGTAAATCACTACCTGACCTCTTGAAATACCCTCTCACACTTCTATGCCTACTCAAATTTAATGGGTTTTTTTAATAAATTAGTGAAGGGATACGCTATCTTCAAAAAATCCCTCACAAACCTCTAATAATAGCCAGCTAAGCCCAAGAAACTTCTAATCTCATTAACATTATCAGGTCTTGGCCACTCTATAATTACTTTCACCTTCCAGGGGTCAAATTTAATCCCTTCTTTTGAAACTATATGCTCTAAAAATACCACTTCTAACTAAAAATGACACTTCTTTAATTTATCATATAATAGGTGTTCTGTCAAGGTCTGCAACACTTTCATTAAATGAATAGTATGTTCATCTCTATCCTTGGAGTATATCAACATGTCATCTATGAGCATTACCACAAACTTGTCTAAATAGGGTATGAAGACTATATTTATAAGATCCATAAAAGCCGTAGAGGCATTGCTCAGGCTAAAAGGCATCACATGAATTCGTAGTGACTATACCTGGTCTTGAACGTGGTCTTGGGGATATATTCAGGTTTAATTATGAGTTTTTGGTATCCAAACCTCAAGTGAATCTTAGAAAAGACTCCTGCTCCTTCCAATTGATCAAATAGATCATCTGTTCAAGGTAGAGGGTATTTGTTCTTGATGGTAATCTTGTTTAGCTCTCTATAATCAATACATAACCTCAAGACTCCATACTTCTTCCTAACAAATAACACTTGGGCACCCCATTGTGACACGCTTTGTCTAATAAATCCCTTATGTGATAACTCCTCTAGTTGAATCTTTAGTTCTCTAAGCTTAGTTGGAGCCATTTGATATAGGTTTTTAGACATAGGTTGGGCACCAGGGATTAATTCATTCTCAAAATCAATTTCCGTCTGCAGGGGCAAACCTGGTAACTCCTCAAGAAAAACATCTTCAAATTCATAGATTAAAGGAATATCTTCTGCTTTCTCTCCTTTAGAGTAAGCTTCCATAGCATAACACCAATACCCAATACACCCCTGGTACAACAACGTACTTGCTTTCATAGCAAAAATTATGGGACATGGTTTTTCCTCCTGTTGCCTATAAAAACATACTTCTCTCTCACTTTCATTCTAAGGAATGACCTTAAGGTTTTCACAATCAATTTGGGATCCATAAGTATACAACCAATTCATCCCAAAATGATGTCACAATGTGACAAATTAAATTGAATCAAGTCTCAGGGAATGTGACTCCACCAATAGCAATAGGAACACGTTTATAGGTACTAGGGTACTCAATTATAGAATCATTAGGTAGCTTGATTCTATAATTGGTTTCTGACTTTGCATTCTTAAGGTTCAATTGCATATCAGATTGGATAGATATAAATGAATGAGTGACACTCGAATAAAATAATACACAAAATAGCTTTGAATTTAAAAAGAGAGTTTCAGCAACTACCATACTAGAGGTGGCAACTTCCTTTTTGCTCATTACATACACCCTTCTTACTGCCACAGGCCTTAGAGATGGGGGCCGTGGCGAGGTGGGACCAAGGGTTTTGCTGCACCCTTATCCACAGCCTTCTGCCTCTGAGGGCAGGTAGTAACAAGGTGTTCTGGACTTCCACACCACGTGCACTTGTTAGTGCCCACTCAGTATTCCGGGTTAGTATGGTTAGTTCTTCCACATTTCCCACAGGACTCTACTAGACCTGCAGGATGACTCTTAGGAAGAGTGGGAGCAGGTTTTTTCTGATTTACACTCTCGCTCGAGGTTCCCCACTCGATTCCTTTCCACTTTTGATTTATTGGGTTCAAGGCCCTGAACTCAATCTTTACTCACTCAACCTCAACTGCTCACTCCACTTCAACTGCTCACATACAACTCCTAGTAGGCCGAGATTGGTTGACCAACTAGTTGGTTATGGATGCAGAAAGCTAAGCTCTCTTAAAATCTCCTTATCATCAATCTTTCAGAGGACACAAATTCGAGGACAATTAAGGACAGTTCTATGAACTTACTAGCTTACTGCAACACAGCCATACTATCACTCATCTTCAATTCCACAGATTCTTTCTTCTTCTGTCTTTGAACCACAATTGGGTAAAATTTTGCCCTCAGCTCCTCTAAGAATTTACTCTAGGTGACTTCGGGCCCTACGAGCCTACCCTTAATGTTGTTGCACCAGATATCAACTTCACTGTTCAAATAGTATGTCCCAATGTTCACTTTCTTTTCTTCTTGAACCTCTACTACTGTAAAAATTTTCTCAATTCCCTCACCCATTCCTCCAATTCCACTGGGACATACTTTCCATTGTAAACTTTAGGGTTGCGTTCTGCTACCTTGTTTGCCAGTTTATCATCCTTATGAGAGTTTTCAATACGCGCTGGGGGAATCCATTTCATCAGTGTAGCTACCAAAGTCGACTAATAGTTTGGGTTCCCAATGTTAGTAGCTAACGCAGGGGGATTGGGGGATTTTGCCAAATTTGGTTGCACATTACATAAGGCTTGTTCACCTAATCTGTGGCCATGGTCTGAGTTATCCCCTATACAAGCCTTGGCATTGTTTTGTACAAATTCAAACATTCTGATCATACATTAAACGAAATAATTCAATCACTTACACAAAGGTAGGATATAAGATAAGTATACCCAACAAATACAACTAACAATATTATCAAAACAAAAGCCAAGACTTTATTTGTCATCTCATAACTATTTGCTTACATAACTGTTTGCTTACATACATGACCAACTGACTTCCTCTCCAAAATGCTATAATTTTGGTAAATACGTTCTGATTTTTAAAGATACAAACAATAAACATACCTGAGATTTTTAATGCAATCACAATGGATAGTAGTTATGCACAAGGGGAAGAAACGATAGATTAAGCCTTGATTCTATTCAAAATCGTCATTATAGGTACATGAAGTCAGCCATAAACTTATTCTCATAATTGATAATTTTAAATAGAACTGGTTTACTAAATGTATTTAGAAACCAATGAATAGATATAAGATAGTTTAAACAAAGATGATAAAAACTATATAAACTAAGGAAACTTAGTTTAGGTCAAGGTAATATAATATAATTCAAAGTGAAATAAATGAAGGCAAATAGTTTAGGTGATAAAGTAAAGGGTTAATAGAAGTAAAGGAAACTAATTCATAACTTACACTCCCGAACCCAAATTGAGACATAAAACCCCAACACGGAAAGCTTTGGAAGACCTGAAACATTTTCATTCATAGTACGAAACCCAATTACCACAGCACGACTCCTAAAATTGGGCTTAAACAAAACTATGCATAGCTCCTATGAATGCTGTATGGTCTTAGCAAATTGGCTATAACATCTTCCATGAAACTCAGAATGAAGTGACTCAGGAGGCATTTGAAATGTGAGTCATTGGTCTATCTATCCATCAAAATTCATAATTTTCTGATGTACCAAATATTACCAGTTTTATCACTAAGGCACCCTTGTTCTAGATCTGTTCACAGCCCTAGCGCTCATTTTTTAACCTTTGCTTCACATAATTTCCCCCTAAAATCACTCTTTAAAATCATGAACCCATGATTTGTTCCTTATCATCTCCTTATAAAGCCATTTTACTCAAATTTACTCCATAATCATCTTCATCTAATTTTCAGTTCTTCTTCATACGAACACACTTGAAATACATGCCTAGTTTCACTTACTAGCATAGATGTACAAAATAGCCTGTTTTAATCAATTCAAGAATGCTTCCCTAATCAATCCCTTTTTGTAAAAATCACTTGAAGGCATTATCCAAGTTAAACAACACATCCAAACTTCATTTCTCATCCAATTGTGTACAAATAACATACTTAATGCTGTTGATAATCTAAACTGTGCATAATCACCAAAACGCTAATCAACCCCTTTTTGCAAAAATGACCCCAAGGCATTATCCAAGTTAAACAACACATCCGAACTTCATTTCTCGTCCAATTGTATACAAATAACATACTTGATGCTATGGATAATCTAAAGTGTGCATAATCACCAAAACCCTAACTTATGATCAACTTGTTTTTGCATTTAAACTCATCCAAAATCAGTATAAACATCATGATATTCATTGCTAGTGCTAAACATCACAAAATCACACACAAACCACTCCAAATCTGTCATTTCAACTTAAACCTGCATGATCATGCATGGATTCATTCTTGTACATAATTTACACGCTTCCATGCTTCACCAAACTAAATAAAACATCAACTAACACTTATTTCTATCAATAACATGATTCATAATCAAATCCAATATAAAAACCAAAGCTAAATAAGATTAGGTTAGGGTTTATACCTCACTTGGTGATCAAAAGGGAGAGATGAAGATCGTGCTTGATGTTAGAGGTGTTTAGGCGGCAGCTAGTGGCTGAAGGGTGGCCTGTTGTGGTGGCAAGTTGGCTGGAGTGTGGCAGCAAGCAAAATCAGCTAGGGGCCTACCAGGTATGGGGAAGAAGGAAGGAGAAGAGAAGGTGGGTTTGCTCTTCGTTACTAGTTGCTTGACTTTTCTTGATCAATTTGGCTGATTTTATCCACTCAAAAGTAGCTTTTTGGCAAGCATAATTAGGCTCAGATAATGATAATTAGCTACATTTAATTAGGATATTGTTGCGCTTCAACTTGAGCCTAAGATAAGTTGGGCTTGAAAATACAATGGTCCATCGCGATAAAACTTTTGCGTAGCTCAAATTTAAATTTTTTTGTGATGTTATGAAAAAAATAATTTAATCACTCAAATCCTAATTGTCGAGGCCTACTATCGATTTTCCCTGAAATTTTACAATAACAAAAATCCAAATTGCAAAGTGAGGGCCTAAATAAAATTTTTCAATCAGAATGATTAAAATTGATAATTAAATGCGATGAAATTAATTATATGACTTAATTAAATAAATAAACATGATTCAAGACGGAGCTATTTCACCCTTATGCTTAAATCTTAGCGTGCCCTCATGCAAACACTAAGCTCATGACAAACGGACAAGGGAAGGTGTATCTAAGATCCATTCCTTCTTCGGTTAGCCAACTACGAGCACATCACAAGTAAGAATATTAATTAATGACAACCTCAAATGGAGTGCAAGATAATTTAAAAATAGGAGAAGGTGAACGTTTTGGGGAAAAAAATTGAGAACACAAGGTAGATATCAAACTTGATTACCTGCAAAGAACCACAAAACATATCATAGGCTTGTAGAACCTCACTTTTGGAAAACATGGATCACTTTCACTCATATGTTTGAAATATAACATAGGTTCACTCAAGACTCATTTCAAAGATGCAAACCTCCATATGCTTACTAAGACTGTCATATTCTCCACACTAGAATGTAATGTCCACAGGACAATCAAGAGGACTTTGCTTTGTTGTAATGTTGGCTCAAAGCTTAAAGAATAGGAGTAGTAAATTTGAGCAATGTGGAGCTATTTAACAAGTAGACCAAGGACTAACCAGCAATACGCCAATTCTAACACCACAACTCCTCTCGGGTCACAGACAGTTACCTTGAACAGCTTTAAGGATCGTCGACTGACCCCACAAATCACCACAAGTCTTTCCGGTGTGCTTCATTCTCGCTCACACACCACCTGAGAAATTTCCTAGGAGGTCACCCATCCCAAGATCGCTCTACAGCAAGCACGCTTAACTATGAAGTTCTTAAGAGTGGGATTCCCGAAAAGAAAGATACACCTTTGGTGATATAAGTAGTCACTTCGATCCTTTTTAAGTCACATTTGGGGTGTAACAATCACTCCACTTGAAGCGCACAACGTGCTCATTGTGCCTTATAAACTTGCCGACTTACGAGTCTTCTTGACCGGCGGACCCCACCCAGTATCTTTACTGGTTAGGTGAGTGCCCATAGGTTCTCCATCCAATGGCACAGCTCACGATCGTGGGTTGACTCTGATATTATCTGTAATGCCCCGACCACTCCAGATTCAGGGACAGTTATCAGGAACGACTTCAAGGATCGTTGACTAGCCCCACAAATCATCACAAGTCTTTCCGACATACTTTGTCCTCACTCACACGCTGCTTAGGAAGCTTCCCAGGAGGTCATCCATCCTAAGATTGCTACACAGCAAGCACGCTTCACTGTGGAGTTCTTAAGAGTGGGCTTCCTGCAAAGAAAGGTGTACCTTTGGTGAGATAAATAGTAACTTTGATCCTTTGGTGATATTGTAACAGCCCGAGTGTGGCCTTAAAAAGATCGAAGTGACTACTTATATCACCAAAGGTGTACCTTTCTTTTCGGGTAGCCCA
>NCQV01112351.1:0-10347 GCA_002740545.1 Lophocereus schottii | reverse complement strand
GACAAGCCCAATGTGGATCCTATTGAAGTGGGGTTTGGATGCCTATTTAGTTGGTATGTCTAGATAACTGGCACAAGATTAAGTTGGAAGTCAAGCCGAGTTATAATATGCATAAGAGTTATGATCTGTTACTGGCAATAGCGATACATTTATATCCATTTACCGCAATAAATCATGATAAATTCTCTCTGCAATTTCACAGACCGGAGTATATCTTGTCTTCCTTTTTGGTTAATGTTGTTGTTATTGCAGAGAAAACCGGCTCTCAGCATATCCCAACATCACAGGGGATACTCTATTGAGATAGGTGACCTTGCATGTTGGCAAGGATCATGCCAGACAAGCGAGCTTGCTGAAGACGCTGATGTCAGGCCACTTTCTGATACAGCTGCCTCTCCATCTTCCTCTCTTCAAGTTCATTATGAAACTGAAGATCAGCAGAAAATGAGAGAAGAGTGGGCTGCCACATACATACAAACTGCTTTTCGTGGTTTTCTGGTACAGTACTTTCGGATGCATTTCTGAGTGATGCTCTTTGCAATGTTTCTGACGGTTGAGTTTAACCCCAGCCCCACCTTGGAGGGGGCGTGTTGTTGAATTTTCTTTTTATAAAAGGAGGGGGTTAGTTAATATAGTGTGAAGCAGATGATGCTGTGAATCATGATTGATATGATTCTCAAGTTGTGGGAGGTCATCATCTGGGGACAGCTCAGTGTGCTACAAGCCTACAAGCTCATTCTGCCATCTCAGTACTGACATGTTTGTTAGTGACTTAACACCACTTTTATGGACTACATTTTATCTTGAATGACTTCCATTACCTGCGGCTGCATGCTCAATCTCTGTAATTCATGCAGATTGCTGATGATGTAGTTCACCCCGTATAAATTTGCAATTGATGTGTGACTAGCTCCATATAGGCAATAAAGAAGAAAGAGCAGTACTCCAACTGACTGCCTTAAAGTTTAGGACGCTACTAAGCAGTTAATGTTAAAATGCTTAGTCAAACTGAAGATCAAACGCGTCAGCATAATTGTTCCTTGGTTCCCTTGATGCGAATGGGTCAAATGTTTTGGGGATTGTGAGCTTCTTAACATTTTCTTTGTTTAACACGAGAAAACAGAGGGATTTTTTCAGAATTATTCACAGTATTCTCCACAACCGTGGCATAATGTTACTTAGTGGAAGGTGTAAGTTTAAGTCTCTGATATGATTGAGCCACTAATATTTATATACACAAGGGGTATTCTTGAAATGCCATGGCTTGTTATCTCATCTTGTTATGGCCTGGGTTTCATCATTCACCAATTCAAACAAAGATGATATTTATGTACGGTTTTCAGATTATGTTAGTTTACAACACAGACCTGGCATACTTGGAAAGAATCTAGATTGAATATGGACTCAGCTGTACAGATTATTCTAGATTTCATTATTACATAATCTTTGTCAACTTTTCCTTCTGTCATCAGGCTAGGCGAGCTTTAAGAGCATTGAAAGGTTTGGTTAGACTCCAAGCTCTTGTTAGAGGGCATGCTGTGAGAAAGCAAGCTGGAATCACTCTTAGATGTATGCAGGCTTTAGTGAGAGTTCAAGCTCGAGTCCGAGCAAGGCGTGTCCGTTTAGCATTGGAAAGTCAAACAGCAGAACGGAAAGCACAGCAACAACTTGTGGACGAGGCACATGTTCGAGAAATAGAGGTGATCATTTACTCTAATGATGAATTTTCTTTCCCTTTTGGTCCTAAGTCCTGTAAAGGGCGTTCCACACTGGGAGTTGTTGTTTGTTGTTTCCTATGTCCTGTGCTGGTAATATTCAAATGGTCTTCCATATCTCCACAAAAGATGAAATGTTTTGTTAATAATTTGAATGGTTGTGTGAGGATATTGTGCTGTTTGTCATTCTGTAGTCTGTTAATCTGTACCCATGTTTGAGTTTGTTTCCAGGAGTATGCAGTTAAGCAATCGATGAACCATTGATCATAGGCACTGTATTCTCCCCTATTTGTGTATCTGCCCCCTCCACCAGAAAGATTTGACGAATACTACACAAATTATATTATGGCAAACGCATCCATTTCACTATGACCTAGATGCTAGATCCGGGCGGTTAGACATGCGTACTGGCCTGAATGCTATCTATTCCTGACATTCTGGGTACTAATATGTTGTTTGTTTTAATTGTTGGTGAACGCTTTAGTGCTTTCCTTTGAAATTGGCAATGCACTAAGTCGTTTGAACAATAGAATCTTCTCCATACTTAACAATTTCACATGGTGGCTTGGAAGGCCTGAATTTGAACTTATTGCCTGTTTGTTGATTCAGGAAGGATGGTGTGATAGTGTTGGTTCTGTGGAAGAGATACAAGCTAAGTTGCTTAAGAGGCAGGAAGCTGTGGCCAAGCGTGAGAGAGCTATGGCTTATGCACTGGCTAATCAGGTTGGACCTCAGCTTCTACACATTGCTTAGCTTAGCATTCCTCTCTGAGATACCAGTAGAGCAGAGTCGATATCAGCTTTAAGTTATGGTAAAAGTTGCTGTATTATTCACCAAACCAACTTGGTTGAGCTGGTGAGATTGTGGCCTTCTACCCCCAAGAGGGCCAAGACTAAAGTTGAAACCTTTGTGGCCACAACTTCTTACTTGCTAGGGATGTTGTGGGTTAGTGGGCCAAACCCTTTGGGCTTATATAGGCATAACCCCTGCCCCAAAGGCAGGTTGAACTCCACTAGCAAACTGAGATGGAAAGCTGGTGGAGTCTCAGTCTTACACCCCTGCCCCCCAAAAAGGAAAAAGGGTTACCATTTCATCTGGCACAGTATGTGGGGCTACCAGGCTAGCTTCTTGAGACTTTCTAATTCGCCTTAATTGATAGTTAGGCTGAAGTTTAAGAGCTTTGGTTAGAAATACAATTTTCCTGTTCACATGGGAGATTCTAACTACTATTCTTCTTTTCCGAAGCAATTTCAGTTCTGTCTTGACTGCTTTGGTCTTTACCATGCTTACCATTTCATCCTTGCCAGGATGAGCATCCAACATTTTCGTTTGAATGTGATTCTTAACTTCTTAGTTCATACATAAGCGGTGAGCCATAGATGATGACGTCTAAGAAGCAAGAAGCAATTCTTCACATGGGTTTGATGTAAAACTGATTTTGATTACATAATATGTGTCGAATAAATCTGTCAATTTTGATAAGCAAAACACCGGTAAGATGTACATGGATTGAAGTGATAAGAAGGGTATCATCCCTCTCAACTTTGGATAGGATATGGCTTCAGGTGTCTTTCAGTTTTTCTTGTGTTGGATTAGTCCAATGGTTGTGGTTACATCTAAATTTTTTCAAAATGTTCTAACTCACCAAAAATGTGCTCTGATTTTTATTTTTTCTCTCTCCATGTGGGTCTTTTGGAATTTGTCTCTTTGCTAAGCTTATAGGGGTAAGGTTGTCTACAACTAGATATCCTTAAACCCCACAAATAGTGGAACCAACACTGGACGTTGTTTTCGGAGTGTCCGAGGGCTCAAGAATCTATTTTTGTCTCTCTCATTCAGCGCAACAAACTAGGGATAGCAATATTTGCGACACAATTGTCCAACTATCATTAGTGAACGATAGTAAGGTACTGCCATTGTCCTATTCATGCATTTCATTGTCAAAAACACTCACTACTCTATTCCCATATTATTGTTAGAGTTTGCTTTTCCAAGAACTTAATGTTGTTTATTGGTTGAAAACCCATTTCAACATTGTAAATGCATTTAGCAATTACGTTTGCATATTCTATAGAATCGACTACCAATGTCGGACAGAGAGATTATATACCGACAAACGAAATGTGACATTGGTGTTGCTCTGAACTGGTTTCCATCTTTCATTGTTTTCCCTTGGGTGTTTATCAATATTTCATATGGGCTAGTATCTGACATCAGTATATGTTGTAGTGGCAAGCAAGGTCAAGACAGCTGGCAGCTAGCTCTGGCTTTGAGCCAGATAAAGGCAGCTGGGGTTGGAATTGGTTGGAGAGATGGATGGCTGTACGTCCCTGGGAAAACCGACTTCTTGACATCAATGTGAAGGATGGAGAAAAGATACTTGACAGCAGAGAAGCTGAAGGAGGGAACAAGGGGAGGACGCAACTCAAATCCACCGGAAAGAGGCCAAACTCCTTTACTGAAAAGACAACCCTGCCTTATTCTGACGGATCCTCCCCTAGCAAGACAGCAGGCACTCAAGATGTGGAGAACACTACGATGTTCAATACAAAACCCGAACAAGTTCATCAAGATGTTGAACAAACTAAACCTAGGCATGTTACTAGCTCAAGGTCTCGCAGCAATCCTAAGGAAAGAGCTACAGTCCAGGACTTCAAGTCCCAGAAGCGTTTGTCTTTACCGAGCAATGGTATGTCTGCACTTGCTGTTCTGACCCACTCTCTGCTGGCTTCTGCATTTAATTTTTAGTTGTTTGTGGGAAGAAGCTTATACATTTCATTAATTTGTTGACATTTATTTCTCAATGGCCTGTTGATCTACATCAGTGTTAAGGCTGATGTTGTTCATGATGGTTAAGTGAAGGCTTGGCCACATTCCCACTCATTCCCCCCTCCCCTGGTGGGCACCAGATCCAACCTCATGCTGGTTCAAAGATGCGCTGGTAAAATATATACGTGCATCATGCAGAAACCTGAATTGGCTAAACTTAGCTGCGTATATTATATTATCTATTTCTATTTGCCCAGGAACTCCAGTGGCCGAGGCACCAGCAAGATCTGCTGTCAAAAGGACTTCTGGAACACAGAAACCAGCCAAGGATAAGCTCAAGTTAGATGCCATAAGTCCAATCAAAGCTCACGAACGGGCCATCAAAGTCTAACCAAACATGGATAATTGTGGAAGACAGTGATCAGATCAGTAAATTATGCCACTTCGCATCATAGCCCTGTTGACATGCAGATCCAAGATCATGAAACGGAAAGACCATCATTCAACTCTCGCCGTCTTGCAGAACCTCTTTGAAGGCATAGCATATCTACATTTGCTGCTTTCTAGTTACGGAAATAAGTTCGGCTTTGGCAGCTCTTAAGAAAACAGATAAAAGAGCCTGTGTAATGTGTAATTGTCTAAACCCTGTAATTATTCGTGTAATTTGGTTCTCAGACCCCATTGAAGCAGGACTCATAGGAACAGTTATTGTATTTGTGTGATTTGGTTAAATTAATATCCAACATGTTACTACTATTCTGGCTTTTCGAGTGACATTGTTGTGTAATTTAGTTAAATCAATAATCAATAATTTTCTTATGTATCAGCTGACTATTTCCGTGAAGTATTCTGCCTTGGGCTACAAGCTAAAACCTTGGGGTACAAGAAATGTTTATTTCCAAATTTCCCACCGTGTACGAAGGCTTTTTGAGCTCGTAGCCCTTTATAAAATAAAGCGACATCTCTTGTCAAAATTGTAATTGTAATTATCTGCAGGCAGAAAAAAATTACTAATTAGAAGATTGTTAAAGTATGAATTACTAGTTTGTGCCCATGTTATTATATGGAATTTTTATATTATGAAAAATATTGTAAGGAGAAAACACAATCTTCAATATTATTTTAGTAAGTGCTATATTTTATATTGATCAAAAAATATTTCAACATCAAGAAAATAATTTAATGGGGCAGTTAACATATTCTAGGGCAAAGATTTTCTCAAAACCACAACATGATCAAATGCATCATTCTAGTTACATATGATACACACTTGTGTACACCATAGAAAATTTTTCTGTTGTGCGTGTACACTTTTTATATAAATAACACAAATTTAATTTCAAAACTAATAATTATATCATAATCTCGTATAATGACTTACAAAGAAGGCCTTGAGGTTTTAGTTAAATCCTCTTGCATCACCACAAAGTGCAAGTGGCATATAATAATTTATTGATTACATAGCCTTGCTATACAAAGTATGAACCAAGACCCAAAAAAACTTAACATGTTTATTCCAGTAGATTAGATTGTTTGATGCCATCTTTCCCTTATTTATTTATGTTTTTTGATAGAATGACATATATCCTTTTAATTCTTAAAGAAAACACCAACTTAATTTCTCAAACTCTAAGCAACTACTGCCTTGTAACCATCCACACACATCCCTCACTTGTAGCAATAAATTAAATTTACATGAAATCAGGTGCCTATATATAATGATATATATTGTTAGTTAGTAGAACTATGACATCATACCGAACATAGATTCATTAACATGTTCATTGAGTATGACCCAAATAACTTTAATAATATTCCTTGTTCAATAGAAATATAACATAGGGACAAAAAATTTGACAAAACCGTAAAAAAAATTTATGTGATTGAGATCAACAGCAAAGGTACGGTTACACCTAAATATTCTAACTTTTTAGTAGGAAGTATAGATAAACAAGTACAACTTACGGGACACCACTAGAGATGATAGATGACATATCACCAATACTTGATGTCATAACCCATAAAATTGATCCTGTGAAAATGAAAAAGGGGTTGAACTATTAAAAAACTAATAGAACTCGTGCAAACTAATTGGAAACATAATAGGAAAAAAGTACTTCAAAAAAATAAATTCTACATTAATCTAAATCTATATTTATATTTGTAATTTATAATATCTATTTAAATAACACAATGCTAAAGCGAAAACAAAGTTTGTTTAAGGATGGAAATACAATTGGGATAAAACAAAACAGAAGGACAATAAAGAAACTACCTTCAATGGGTCATGGCGACTTAGCATTTGAATCTCCTGCACCAACATTTTCTACTTTAGCAAATTCTGCAAATTTATAAAAAAGGATATAATGTTAAAGTGAAAAAAGTTTAATTAATGTTGTAGACAGAAACCAGGATAAAACAAAAAAGACGAATAATTAAAGAACTACCTTGAACAGGTCATAAAGATAATTAGTTTTTGAATGTCTGTATCAACTTTTATCATATAGAAAATTGTACAAATTATACATAGAGAGAAGAAAATCGATAATTACCCACAATTCCATGAATTGAAGTATGAAATTTGAAAGGAGAAGGGGGGGGGAGGGAGGCATTACTTTTTGCAAGATAGTGATTAGTGAGTGAGTAACTCAATCGATAAAAGGGAATGGAATAACTAATAAAGAGAAATTCATGGGAGGAATTGATAAACTGTAAAATTTAAGTCTTGTTTGATTGATATAAAGATAAAAATAGAGATAAATTCTTAGGAAAAGAAGATTAATTGATAAGCGGTTAAATTTAGAATTTTAATAATCTATACTATAATATAAAAGCAATGAAGTGATAACATGGCTTTTTCGAATTTTCTCATAAGTTTGAGATTTTGAACCGTTAGATTATCCGATTATATAATCACAACCGTTGGATTTTCAATAAAATAATTACCATTATAATTAAAAATATATAATATCTTATTTTTTTTGGCAACAGAATCTCTTAACTACCTAAAAACAAAATATATTTTGATCTCCTTTCCTAAATCAATAAAAATAATTATCATCATAATATCATTAGATTAGTTGATTATATAATCACAACCATCAAATTTTCAATAAAAATAATTACCACCATAATTAAAAGTATATTATTTTTTGACTTTTTTTTTGTAGTGGAATCTATTAACTACCTAAAAACAAAATATACTTTAATAACTTTTTCTAAATCACTGAAAATATATATGTACTGAAGTTTATGAATGGTATTAATATTTTAGTGATCCAAGGAAGGAATAAAGTAGTAGAGTTTCACTTTTCTTATTTTAATGGTAAACCTGAAACTAGTCACTTTACATATTATTATTAGATTAAATAGAAGAGATGTGAATTAATAGAAGAGCTAGACCTAGATGAATGATTCTTCTTTTCAAACGTTCTTAATGTGGGATAAGGTGTTTTTCTTCTTATATTTCTTGGTCAGGAATTAAAGTTCATAAAATCACTATTTTTTTTTATGAACAAAAATTCGCACAATGACACTTCATTAATGGTCGAAAATGTTCCTTTTAAGAGGTTGATGAAGTTTTTAATTTTTTTAATTTGTAACAAGTATTTCTATACCCATATAATAAGGGAAAATAATTTATAGGTTTTTGATTGTAATAATTATTTATAAAATATTACAATATTCCAAATAGCAACCATGTCATATACAATATTTTGAGTTTTTTAAATAAAATAATGAATAACTTTTTAAGAAGAAGCAATTATTGATAGGTGCAAATTATGAGAAACTATCAATTAAAATTTCTAACATATAGAAATATACTACAATAAGTTTAGCAAATATTTTTGATAGCAATTATAATACCTTAATTTCTCTATAATAATTTGAAAATTATGATAGTCTAAAAAATTATCTAACTTATTCATTGTTAAGTACTATTGATTATACATTTCCAGTTGTGTATTTATGTTGTGAATTTCACAAGTGTATGATTGATCGTTGTAGCAAGTATGGGTGTCGATCCTCAGGGATGTGTTACGAAACTAGATCGCTATAAAACTAAATGTGACACGGCTGAATTAAATTGTCAAGGTTTGGTTAATTAGTAACCAATTATTTCAAATGCTACACTGGAAGATCAATAGCAGGAAGAAGTTTACCTTATCCATCACCATTAACTTTAATTATGGGCAAATTATGCAAGGCAAAATCAAACTTGGATAAGCGAAACACAAACAAAGAACTTAACAAACAGAAGAGAAACTAAGCTCAATCTCTTCACCTCCAACTCCTTTTAACTATGGTTTGGAATGAAAATATGGATCTAAACACATATTTGAACCGAATAGAGAATTCAGTTATCCAAAGAATGAATAGTACCGAAAATTCGAATATAGGCCAGACTGAAACTCTGTCAATGCGCAAAAAATACGAACTTGAATTTGCAACTATTACTTGACTTTAAATCTTAACAAATCAAAAATCAGTTTTAGCAAAATTCTGAATCTTGAACAAAAAATTTAGAGTTTAAATCTACAATTGGAAACAAGAATCATGGTGATGAAGCACCAGCACGCCAAGAAGGTGGAGTCAGACTTTTCTAGGTAGCAAAGCAAAGAAAGAAGAAGGGAGGGAGGGTTGGATATCACGTCCAAGCACATGTGAATTAAGTAAAAGAAAAAAATAAAAAAACTGGTCTTGGATGGGGCTAGATTAGGAGCGAAATAGGCCAGTTTGGAAGGGGAATCCAGGCCCCCATAGAAGGTAGAAAACGGGCGCGCATGGGCAAAGGAAAGGAAAAGAAGAAAACTGGCCTTTATGGGAGAGAAGAGACAGAGAGGAAGGGAAGTTGGAGCTTTAGGATGGCTTATCATTGGACACACAAATGGGTCTCGTGGACTAGGCTGCGGAAGAATAAGGCGGACAGGCATAGTGTAAAGAGAGAGAGAAAAAGAGCTGAGAATGGAAGAGGGATGGGCAATTGGGCCACTGTTATTGGGCCGGTTCTTCTTCTTCTTCTTTTTTCCACTTGATCCAATATTAATCAGTTGAGCATTATTTATTTTTCTCAATTTTTTTTCAATTTCTACAAAATAAATAAAATAATATTAAAATTCTAATTTAATAATTTATTTTGGAGCAAATAATAGATAATGAAGGGTATAAATTAACTCAATTTTTGGATGAACAGTTTACATTATTATGTACTATATTCTGTTATATGAAGTATAGATAAATCTGTACAGTTTTATTGTGAGATCATACAGATTATAGAAGATTTATTACTCTTCATAAGAATGTTCGGGTTATTTTGCATACAACAACACAATTGGATTTATATGTAACACATTTATTATATTGTTCATCATGTTTTGGACACTTTATATTTTGATTACTGACTATCTCATTATAACATTTTCTACAGTTGTATGGTCATCTCTCAGTATATGCGATTATAAATAATTGTATAAATAAACCATGAGTATTTATTATGGAGCCTCGACGATACCATGAAGCAGAATTGTCTATCACTCTTATTGCGCCAGTTAGTTGGAAGGAGGAGGTGTATTACTTACGAAACACTGATGCCAGGTACATCAGGTACACAAGATATAATTGTAATTTTCAGTATATCATTGTTAATCAAATTATTACTAAGAACTTAATTTTTAATTTAGGTACAAGAAGAGAATGTAAATTTTTCGTCATAGGCACCACAAATTAACGTATTATCATGTCATTTAGGATGATTTTTAGTTTCATTTTGATTAACTATAATCTTTGTCATACTTTACATCGTACCTTTGATAACCATACGTTGTTTTAATTATTGGATTTCAATGATTATGCATAAAAGTGC
>NCQV01112343.1:0-18483 GCA_002740545.1 Lophocereus schottii | reverse complement strand
ACAAATATTAGAATTTAATTTAGAGCAATTTAAAAATGAAATTGAATTTGGAATATATGGATATGTTACAATTAAGGAAATATATATGTTAGAAAAAATATAAATGCACAATTTTGGAATCTAAAATTATTTTAATAGAAAGAAGGGTACGGATTTACACCCATTAGAAACAAGATGAATTTGAAGGAGCCAAAGTGTAAAATAATTGCAACTCAAGCAAAAATTAACTTCGTGGAACAATATGAAGCAATTATAAAAGAAAAGTTATAAAACTTATTACGTTGGCTATAAGAAAGAGAACAAGGGTTAAGGATTCATACAGATAAAAATTTAATTAAGGCGTGAAAGATAGTGTCAGACAAAAATAACCTATTATACTATTAGAATTAAGAAAAGCAAAAATTATTGAATTAAACAATAGTGACAATTATATAATAGGTACAAAACATTGTTTAGTGACGAAGATTAAAACACAATATGAGTTTTTAAGAAATTGAAAATCAACTCAGAAATATAAAACAAGAAATTCAAGAAATAAATTAATCAATTAAAGGCTTAGTAATATACATGTAACTTATAACCAGCACTTTTGAAGGAATTCTAAAACCAAGACAAAAAAGAGAATATCTTCCATGGAAATAACATTTTCAACAAGATTAATTTCAGGAAGCAATGACAAAAATATTTAAAAAGATATCAAAATAAATTAATAAAAAAGACAGAACAATTAGAACTAGAAAAAATAGAAAAACAAAGAAAAGTTAGAGATAAAGAAGAACAAGTGAATAAATTAATTAGTAGGAGAATATAATAAGACAATTAAAGAACTATTACAAGAATTTGAAAGGTCTACAAATTTCTGAGATAGTTAGACAGCTAAATATGAACACTGATGGACCAATAGGTAGCTCTTCTAGCAATAATCTAGGCTCAGTAACTTTTGAACAAGGAGTGACATCAATCCGTATAGAAGAATATGAGCAAAAACTTAAGAAAATATATGCCCCTAGATATAAGAGAAGATAAAGATGCAAAACTATTATCGATGAATTTATACCAAAAGGTCCCACTATTCAGGATCCAATTCCTCCTTAGGGAAATACACTAAACATAGATTGTGTCACAGATAAGAAAAAAAAAATACTAGAGGTGTAGAGAGCAACCATGGTATCAGCATTATTAACAATCCTAGAATTTGTAGAAGAAAATAAAGATGTAAATATTACATACAAAATAATTACTAACTCTTTTCAACAAATAGGTCATAACTGGTACAAGAACATATCACCGAACATAAAAAATATAATAGAATTCGATGTTAAAAATAATTTAAAAATTGATATAGAAGAAGGAGTTTGGACTCTAGAAAAATATTTAATAGGATAGTTCGAAATATATGAATTTGTAGCAAATTTTAACCAAGCTAAAAAAGAAAAAAAGAAAAGAAGCTTTGTATAAGCTAACCAACCTAAGAATTTGTAACCTATATAATTTCAAAAGCTTCTTTTGTGAATTCAATAGATATTATTATGAACTATATGATTCCACAGAAAATCAAGAAACGTGTATTCAACTACTACTAAACAAATTCCCACCTCCATGGAATGACTATTTTTTCAGAAAAAATTGAATAATTTGCAAGTAAACCTACAATTTTTAGATTAGTAGTGGCAGCTCAAACAAGTATAACTAGAGAAATAACTCGACTATGTCTACAAGAGCTAAGAATGAGACACATAAAAGAGATAACAATTTGTTGTGAAGATGCAAGAGAACTAGGACAATATGGGTGTCAGCGATACCCAAAATATAGACCTAAGAAAAAGAAAACTATAAAATCGAGAACAAAAGAGTCAAGATCTAAAATTAGGGAGAAAAGTTACTCTAAACCAACAAAATCTCAATCATATGTAAACAAACCTAGCAAGAAAAGTCAACACTTTAAACATGAAACTCTAAGAAAAGAAAGAACAAATCCAGAAAATCGATATTGTAAAAGAAAGAGGGAACCAACTAGTTGTAAGTGTTGGAATTGTGAACAAATAGGACATAAGTCTATTGATTGTATAAGGAGAAAAGCAAATTTTGTAAAATTATATGCCGAAGAAATTGAAGAAATAAAAGAAGAACCATTTTTACTTAGCAATCTTGAATTATGATGAAAACTCTGAATCAGTCCTTTTAGAACATAATTGCCATGTCGATTCTACTATAAACAATGAATTTTATCATATCCTATTGGGAATGACCATTCTTGACAAATTTAGCTCATATGAAATGAATCCCTCATATATCACTTTAATTGACCACAACACCAAAATCATTCTTTATTGGATAAGAAACAGATTGAATTTCGTATTCTAACTTATATTGAAATCACTACTAAAGACCTCAATATTGTTACAATAGCTTTACTAGATACATGATCAGAAGTAATTTTCTTTCAACCACTTCTTTTTCCAACATGGGAAAACCACCCTCCAAACAAAAAAGTACAAGTTAAAAGAATCCATTCATTAATTGCTTATTTAGAATATGTTCTTTCCCGTTATTTTAGGAAATAAAAATCTTAACATTCCTTTAGTATTCCAATACAATTCCGGCTATCATGTTTTACTTGAAAATGACTTTCTCAAACAATTTTCCAGATTGTACCCAAACCACATATGCTATCTATCTCACTATGAAATGTGGCCATACTTTAAAAATACCTACTTTAAAACATCCTTACAAAGCATGCGTGAAGTGTAGTGGACATGGTTATGATCAAATTTTCTTCAAACACAAATTCAAAAACCTACCTTCACAATCAACATAATAAAAAAAGAGGAGTTATTAACCAAGTTAAAGCAAATCTATTCAAAAAATCCTTAACAATTTTGAAAGTCAGAGCATCCTAGAGCAAAAATAGAATTGACCCAAGAAATCTATATAAAAGAAAAACCTACGTTATACTCTGAAGAAGATATTAAAGAATTCTCAACACAGATTAAAGAACTATTAGAAAATGGTTTAATTAGACATTCTAAAGGAGCCTATTCTTCACCCGCCTTTATGGCTATAGATGAAGTAGAGCGTAGAAGAGGAAAGCCTAGGATGGTAATAAATTATAATCAATTTACCAAACCAGATAACCATTTCCTACCACACAAAGAAATTTTAATCAATCTAGTTAACAACAAAAGTATTTCTCAAAGTTTGACCGTAATTAAGGATTTTGGCATATCAAAATGAAAGAAACAAATATCCAATATACAGGCTTTAGCACACTTCAAGGATTCTATGAATGGATTATCATGCCATTCAGATTAAATAAAGCGCCAAGAGTATTTTAAAGGAGAATGGACAATACTTTCAAACATTTGAACAATTTTCTTGTTTTCTTATATAGATGATATCATAATAAGCTCAAATACTTTCGAAGAACATAGAAAACATCCTAATCTCTTTATAGAGATGGCTATTGAAGAAGGCATGCCTTAGTGAAAAGAAAGCTATCATTGAAAAAGGAAAAATTGAATTTTTGGGTTTTGAAGTAGGAACTAATGGAATAAGCTTACAACAACATATCTCAAGCAAAATTAATGAATATCCTGATGAGCTTCGAACTAAAAAAGAAATCCAAGGATGTTTAGGATTACTAAACTATGGCAGCTCCCATATGACACCCTTAGATGTATAGCATACAAAAATTGTTAGATAGTTGAAAGAAGAATGCTCACAACTACAAGTTTAAGGCTCCCAGAACTAGAAGATAACTTAATTCTTCAAACATATGTGTCCGACACAACTTGGGTTGTAGTTTTGAAAACAAACTTAAATGAAATCTATGGTTATCACATTGGAACATTTTTTAGAATGAGAAGAGAACTATAGTACTATGGAAAAAGAGCTTATAGCAATCATTAGAGGTAGTACTAAATGGAGACTTTTTTTATTACCAATACCATTTATGGTTCTAATTGATAACCAAGCATCTACTACTTTTGTTAAACAAGCTTTAGATAATGGACCTCACATACGAAAATTACATAGATGACAATTATTCTTATCTTAGTTTAATACTACTTATGAGCATGTTACAGGGAAAACTAACTTTGTTGCAGATTACCTCACTCAAGAAAATAAATATAGAAAATAAGGGAAAAGCACCCATGGAACTTATAGAAGAAGAGCAACTACTAAAATAATTTGAAGACATCTTGATCAACATCAATGAATACTGTGAAACTATTGATGAAAAAAAATTGAAATTATTGAAGAAATAGTTGTTGATCCTAGAGCTGATCTTAGAAAAGCTCAAGAGATATCTACTCATTTCGATTGAACTATTAAATAACTCAAGGAGAATTTTTCCAAAAAGGACCCTAAAATAGTCCGAATTGAACTCTCAGATGTATCTTTTCGTCCTCAAACAAGCCAAAGAAATGCTTCAAACCCCTTCTCTAAAAAAGAGAAAGAGAAGCATAAAGTAAAAGCTAAGCTGTTAGCTCAAAGACCAGTGATTCAGCATATGGCATCAGAACTATTAACATATCTTCATATATGTTTTATAAGAACTATTACGAGGCAACTATTCTTGCCTACTAGAAAATTTCTGAACTTCTTAAAGTCTATTATAATCCTAAAGACTCTTTTTTTCCATGGATTATTACTTTGAATAAAGCAAGCCCTGAACTCATATATGAACTCTTTACCTATGGATATCTGAAATTTCTTTATGCAAGCTTAAGTTTAATTAAGTTACAAAAGTTCCCAAAAGCTTTCAAAAAAGCAATCAAGAACTTCAGCTAAAGCTATGTATGTCTTCGATTTTTCTTAATCTCCCCTGAGAAAGATGAATAAACAATGTATGGAGCTATTCATCTTGTTGAAATAAGAAACATCTCTCCTAAATATAACTATTTGAGTTGACAAAAACAAACACTTCAAGGTTCCTACCTTTGGCAAATCATTGATAGACTGTGAAAGATCAACTGAAGCTTAGCTATCAAATGCCAAAGTGAATGAGTAATGAGCGAAGAAGCGAGGTCACTATACTACGAAAATAACTTCATCGTCATCAATACATAAGGAGCCGCACATATCTCTATCGATTACAATCTTTTCGACTTTAGTTATGACTGGAGCCTAAAAACTTTCGTGGAAGTCAAGCTGTTCGAGCAAAATTTACTGAACTCTATGAAGCAGAAATGGAAAAAACCAAGGTGCAAATCATGCCAAGCAAATGAATGATGTAGATTTTGCCTATGCAAGAAGACAAAGAAGATAAAGTAACTCTTCAAGAATAGTAAACTCTATCATGTAATCTTATCTCTTTGGAATCTGATCTCTATGATGTAAGCGCTGAGGTTTGAGCGCACTTTCCTACCTCTATAAGTAGGTACTTAGCTATCAAATGGGGATAGAGTTGCTAATTTTACGCTTGCCATTGTAAAATATCCTTGTAAGAAAAGGTTCTAACTTCCTCTTTCTATGAAAGGAGAACAACTAGCAATGGAATAAAGAAATCGTTCTCCAAACTGTGTCAACAATTTTTCATACAACTTCGATTAGAGAGAGAATATGAGCAAGAGTGAAAGAAGTTTGAAAAGTGGTAATTCGCGATGAAGAAGAGTAAGAAATGATTGAAAAAGTAAGGTAGATAGAACTATTGAAGGTATAATTTCTCTAACTCGATTTTGTTTTGAAAGATTGTGTGGCATACTATTTGAGATTTCATTTTGCTAGTTTAGTATCTAAGTGCCACCTTAAAATCTTTGTCTGTCAGTGTGAATTACTTTAAAAATTCAAAAAATGGTTTTACTGCCTTTTCCTCTAAAAAAACTACTCATAAATCTCACCTCTATTTTGGTATCAGAGCCTACCCATGATTTGAAAATTCAACAAACTCATAAGGTTAAAATAGTAAATTATCTAAAAAAAAGAAAAATTAATTAAATAAACGATAGAAAAAGTTGATGGATCTTTTCTATTTATTGATGTATCCTTGAAAATCATGTACCTAGCTACACGCATGCATATGTATGATAGAATTTCTGCCAACACCCTCTGACAATCTGACATGACCTCATACCATCTTTTTATCTTCTCTCTCCTCCTCGTCTTCCTA
The DNA here is from genome assembly GCA_002740545.1 of Lophocereus schottii. Taxonomy (NCBI): domain Eukaryota; kingdom Viridiplantae; phylum Streptophyta; class Magnoliopsida; order Caryophyllales; family Cactaceae; genus Lophocereus; species Lophocereus schottii. The sequence goes on along the minus strand of NCQV01112343.1, from coordinate 12,371 downwards.
TTCTTTAACTCCCAGCACTACGCACCATTATCAACACCATCGTTAACACCAGCATCATAATCTTCGTCACCTCCACTATAGCATGAGCATCCTCACCATCTTCATGCTCCTATAGCGTTTGATTTTCCCCCTCCATCTCAGGCCAGTGCAACATCCTGTCCATATCAATAGCTCACATCTGCCATTCAATAGAGTCTGAAATCGAATGACTAGCAAATAAGACCAATGCTTATAAATTCGAGCAAGCAGTAGTAGATTGCAGGTTAGATTTTATAGATAGATATAAGGGTCTAAGGTTTTAGGTTTTTGCTCTCTTTGAATTCTAGATCTGATTTATAAGTTTTGAATTTTATGTATTGAGTTATGGTTTGTTAACTTTAGAAAGTTTTTGTTTGAATATCACTTTAATTTCTTAATCCCCATCCCTTGTTTTTCATCTAGGTTATTGCTTGTTCATTCAATCCCCTTTCCATTGCTTTTGTCATTGTCTTCTATCCTCCTTTGATTCCACCTCTTTTGAGGTCTGGGTATGGTGAAACAACCATTAATAGAGAAGGTCTTGGCTAGGTTGCGTGCTTACTGCAAGGACACCCATGGCTCCCCTCCTCTTTTCTATTTGGTTCGATTTTTCTACAATTTCCCATCTCACCTTTCTGTTTGATTTAGTTGTCTATTTATTTTTTGCTCCAATTTTTGGCATTTTTTCTTAGTGTGTTAATTCTTAGGTTTGGGCTAACAATGAACGAATATGGATGAGGCTTTGTGGTAAACTTTTCTCTTCCTCTCTCTTTGGGTGTCATTCTCTAATCTGAGTGTTTTACTGCTGAAGATGCTGCCTATGTCCATGATTGATCTTTTTGTTGTCAATTTGGTTGATATGTTTATATGAGAACTAGCTAAGCTAAAGTTTTCACATTATGTTGTTTTGGATTATTTTATTAAATGATAAAGTTAGGCAGCATATACGATAGTCTTTGTTTTGTTTCATTTGATATTAGCCTTCTCTTTATCATTTTCTTCTTTTGCATCGTATTTGTACGCTTGCTGTAGTCTTTTTCATTTGTTGCTTATTAGGGTTGTGTGTGTTGACCTTTTTTAGTATTGGACTTTGGGGTTATTTAAATTTTGGCAACGTTGTTGGTAATGATGGCATTGAATTTGCCAATGCTTGTGACTTGATTGTTGTAAATAGTTATGTTTTGCTTTTTATTAAAATAAAATCCCCAACAATTTTAAAAAAAGTAAAAAATTTGATGAGGTTGCCTAGTTGTCGGAGACTTGTGTGAGTCAAAATCTGAATCCCTCACGTTAACGTAGACCAAGCCCTTTTATTCAACTTGGAAACAATGGCGGAAAGAGGAGAGACACAACCTTGATCTCCTCGTCCACCTGGTAGGTGTCTAAATTAGATTTTCCATCCCATGAAGTTCACAAACCCTTCTTATGAACTCGGTGACGATGTTCAATTTGAATTTAGGCCCTAATACACCACCATTTTCCCCAGAAATGGAGAGGCTTGCTTGTTTTTAAGTGAATTTGAGGAGGTGTGTTCAATGATGCAATTTTCAAATCTTCTATAAGATATTGTATGATCACATTTCATTCCATTCGCCTTAAAAGATTTGGCTAAGAAATGAATGCATAGCCTCTTTATAAATTCTATCTTTACAGTGGATGGTTTGTGAGAATGTTTTTAAGAAAATATTTCCCAAATGTCAAACGGTGAAATTGAGAAAGGGAATCAACCATTTTGTGCAACTCGATGAGGAATCTTTTTGGAAATATTTTGAGAGGTTTAAGAATTCTTTAGCCTAATGCCCTCGTTACGGTTTAGAACAATACCGTCTATGCCAGATTATATGCGCGGGGCATGACCAATCAACTTGGACCATTGTTAAGTCCATTTGTCAAGGAGGATTTTTGAAAAAAAGTGAACAAGGCATGAGAATTTCCAAAAGAACTTACTGAACAAAAACCTTACAATGGAAAACCACTAGAGATGAGAGTCTAAGTGGTCGATAAATAGCTAAAAGGTAGGAAAAAACGTAGTTATGAACACCACTTATATTGTAACGATTAGGCGCACTTGAAAACATGCTTAAGGGGATAGAGTTATCTCCATCCCTAAACAATTTCCCCCTCCCCAAGTGGTCCCATGCTCACAATGTCAAACTCTAGACCACACTCTAAATACTTGTCATTTGTTTGCACAACAATTGGCTATGAACAAAGAGCACGTTCAAGTTAACGTGGCCTTTTAAGGGCTGAAGTTTGATTTGTATTCTCTTATATACAACCAAGGGTGATCTAAGCACCTCAATTTCGTTTGGAGTGGCCCAAATGCTTTAATATGTAATGCTCAAGGTGTGAATTCCAAGGAAACACCACATCTTCTTCTACTTATCAAAGGCCACCATTCCAAGGGGCATAAAATATACGTAGAGGGGCTCCTCCTTAACTGGTCATTGCTTAATCATAACCCCTTTTGAGTTACAATAAAATTGATAAATTGACAAAGAGAGTGATTAATATGGAGAGAATGATCAAAGAGATAAAAGAGTTTAAGGAGAGGATGATGAAGGCCTAGAGTGAATACTTTGGTTAACTTACTGTGTTAAGTAGGGAAGGGGGGGCTTTTCCTAGTGAACTTGAAGCAAATCTGAGAGGGAATCTTCTCCTTCTACCTTTGACCCTAATGATGTGAGGAAAGTCAATGCTATGTTCTCTCTAAGGTCAAGTAAGGAGGTTGATACACGTGTAGCTAAAAATGATGTCAATATGTACCATCCCATATCTTTTACTCCTGCCTCTTCCCAAGAATATGTCTATATTGATGTGCCTACTTCTTCATCTGTCCCCCTTTTTCTAAAGATGCGGAATAACCCAAAGAGGATGAGTCTCTAATTACTTCTAACTCCACGTCCTCAAGGGCCACTCCTACTTCTTATCCTATAGCTTTTACACTTGTTCCCCCTTTTCCTAACTAAGAAGAAGGCCCAATCTTATGATGATAAGATAAGGAAGATTTTCTCTAAATCAAGATCAACATTTCCCTCCTTAATGCTATTCGACAAATATACGCTATGCTTGTTTTCTTAATAATTATGCATTATAGATCGGGCCACTCATATTCCTAAGAGAGCCTTTTCGACCTCTAATAGGAGTTCAATGACTTCTAATGAAGTGCCCATAAAGTATACACACCACGGATGCCCCATAATTTTAATTGTCATTGGTAATCATAAGATACATGGGGCGTTACTTGACCATGGTGCTAGTGTCAATCTCTTACCCTTTATGATATATGAAAGATTGGGGTCAAAGGAGCTTAAACCTACTAAAACGGTCATTTAATTGGCCGATCATTTTATTAGGCTTCTTAAGAGAGTGGTTAAAAAAGGATGTGTTAATCAAGGTAGGAGAATTTTGTTTTTTTTATTGATTTTGTTGTGCTTGATACAGAGGTTGTTGTTTATCATGAAAATAAAATACCATTAGTCCTTGGTTGTCCATTTCTTACTACATCTGATGCCCTTACTAATTGCCTGGATGAGAAAATGAAGTTAACTTTTAGGGATATGATAATGGAATTGAATGTATTTAATCTAAAACTCCTAATGGGATTTGATAACGTGGAGCACTCTACCCTTAATAGGGTAAGTAACTTTTCCTTGGAAGAAGTAGAATTTGATGATTAAGAGGAATTGATGTCATGTGTGTATGGGTTATTTTGCATGGAATATGAGCCCAAATATGACACATTCATAGTTAATGATTAATGTCATGACTTGTTGATGCATCCATTCTTGCATCCATCTCTTCTTCTTAGTGTGCCTTCATTTTCATCTCTTGAATTGAAGCCCCTTCCTGATACCTTCAAATATGTTTTCTTGGGATCGATTGAGTGTTTCCCTGTAGTGATTGGTAATGATTTAGACCCAGACCGAGAGAACAAGTGCTTGACTTACTTAGGGAAAACAAAGAGGCTTTAAGGTGGACCTTAGGAGATATAAGAGGAATTAGTCCCACCACTGTGCAATATAGAGTCCACCTCAAGGATAATGCCAAACATTACCATGATCGACAAAGAAGGTTGAACCTTACTCTATAAGAAATAGTGAGAAAGAAAATTCCTAAGTGTTTAGATCATGACATTATTTACCTCATCTTAAATAGTCAATGGGTAAGTCCTATCCAATTCGTTCCTATGAAGATCGGGATTACCGTGATTAAAACAATAAAAATGAATTTATCCCCACAAGAATCTAATCCAGATGGAGGTTATGTATTAACTATTAGAAGTTAGGTTTTGCCACTAGAAAGGATCACTTCCCTTTTCCCTTCTTGGACCAAATGGTAGAGAGGTTAGCCAAAGCATGCTTTTTATTATTTACTTAATGGATATTCCAGTTATATCAAAGTTCCAATTGGCCCCAAGACCAAGAGGAGACCACATTTACAAACCCTTTTGGACCTTTTGCCTTTAGGAAGATGTCTTTAGGCCTTTAAAATGCCTTGGCCACCTTTCAAAGGTGCATGATTTTCATATTTTTCAATTTGGTCGAGCAATATTTAGAAATCCTCATGGTTGATTTCTCGTTTGTAGAGATTCTATTAATGCTTGCTAGCTAATTTACAAATTTTTTAAAAAATTTTGTGATACGCACTTGGCCCTTACTTAGGAAAAATGTCATTTCATGGTAAACAGGGGACTTGGTTTGGCACCTACCATATTCAACGAGGGGATGGAGGTAGAGAAAGAAAAATTAGATTTATTGCAAACCTTCCCCTCCCACTATTGTGAAAGACATACACTCTTTCTTGGATATGCTAGTTTTTATCGGAGGCTTATCAGGGATTTTTGTAAGATTGCTAAGCCCTTGACTTCATTTCTTGCTAAGAATGTGCCATTCCACTCCTGTAAGGAGTGTGAAGTGGCATTTATGGAGCTTAAGGGCGAATTGGCCACCGTTCCTGTCTTACATCCTCCGGTTTAGGGAAAATAATTATAACTCATGTGTGATGCATCCAATTATGCGGTAAGGGTAGTTTTGGGTGATAGAATTGATAGAAAGCCCCATGTAATTTACTATGTGAGTCACACATTAAATAAGACCCAGCTTACTGAATAGAAAGCCCCATGACCGAGAAGAAATTAAGGGCTTACCTTATAGGGTCCAATGTGGTTGTTTTCATTGACCATGCCGCTTTAGAACACCTTTTTGAGAAAATGGATGCCAAACCTAGAATCATTTGATGGATCATGCTGCTCCAAGAGTTTAATTACTAAATTAAAGATAAGAAGGGGTTTGAAAACTCCTATAGTGGACCATATACCTAGGATTGCAATTCATGGTGCATGTAAGAGCCCCCTTTTTTAAGTGCTTTCCTGATGAACAACTTTTTGGTGCTTCTTCGGAGCTGTGGTATGCTAACACTGTTAATTACCCAATCATGGGTGACATGCCCAGGGAATGGACTAAAGATGACAAAGCATGCTTCCTTGCATTGATTAGGTTTTTCATATGACCAAGTCATTATGAGGGACTATATGATCCACCACCCTACTACCCTTATTATCCCTAAAAAAATGGTTAAGTCAACATGTTTAATAAACAAATCAAGAAAATTCCCTTAGGCATGTCCCTTTAAAGGGTGATGTATGACCGATCTTGTCACCTCCCTGTTAACCTCAAGCATCAAGCTTGGTGGGCGATTATGACCCTTAGCTTCAATTTAAATGCTATTGGTTAGGAAAAGACACTTATTTTAAATGAACTAGAGGAGATTTGAAGGGAAACCTATGACAACACTTGCTTGACCAAGCAAAGAGTCAATGCGTTTCATGATAAATGCATTAGCAGGAAGGAGTTCTCTCCTGAGGAAAAAGGTTCTTCTCTATGATTACAAATTTTTCCTATTTTCAAAAAACTTTGGCAAAAAGAATGACGAAAATTCCAAAAAAAAGGGAAAATTTTTGAATATAAAAAATAAATAGGAGTGAATAAAAGGTAGAATAAAATGTTGAGGAAGAAAAGATTTAAAAAAAAGAAAGGAAAATAGAAAGGAGTTTCGGAACACGTACACATTCGTATAAAGAAAATATGATATTTTTACTATACCTCATACCCAATTTGAGGTCCAAATGAGTAACCAATTAGAACTTTTATTTACGTGTGCTGTTTTGTAGGTCTTGCACAATTTTAGGAAAAATGCACAAAAAGATGAAAAAGATGCATTGGGCTCTTTTTCCCTTTCACCAAATTCAACCTAGGTTCGATTGATTAGAAAAGGGGCAATAAAAACTCAAAAATAAAACCCCATCAGCCCATCACGTGTTCTCCCCCCATCTTATTTCTCTTTCTCCTCCTAAACATTCAAACCCCTATCTGTTTTCTGTTGCTGTTACAATGCACCTTCTACCACTAACACCATCTTCTCATCTCCTCTCTATCACCACCATCAGAACTCCACCAGCATCATCCTAAGTCTAGCACCACCACCATCCTTGTGCATGTGACCAAGATTGAACCCTCTCCCATCCTCTTGCTCGTAGTTTCACGCATTGTCACCATTCATCACTTCATCCTTAAATCAGATGACCATAGTGCATTTGGATGGCTTTAAAGCAGGCAAAAATAGTGATTGAAATGAGGAGATTTTTTAGGTTTTAATTTTAGCCTAGTATAGAGTAATTTAAGGTACAATTTTAGGTTTTACATTTAGTTCTTCAACATTCAATTCCCTCATTTCATTTTTCATTTCCAGATCTGTTCTTGTGAACTAGCCATCTTCATGAAATTTGGCTTCAAATCCTTTAAATTTCCTGTTGGAATTCAGTATTTCTAAGTTAGGAATTGTGATTATGAGTTGGAATTGCACAAATGTGCTAGGTCCATTTTAATTCTTCTTTTGCTATTCGTCTACTTCCTCATGCTCTGCTTTTCCTGCCGTGCTCTAGAATTTGTGCATAAAATGTTGCTGAGTTTTTGATTGATATTAGGTTGGTTTTGGATTTAAGAGTCGTATGGATGTTATTAATATGTGCATTGGTTTGTTTTGGGTTCGATTATGTTGGGTTGTAATTTGGCCATTTTACCCATAAGTTCCTTGATTTTTCTAGGTTTTGATTGTTGTGGCCTTATTGGATTTTTCCTTTATTTGCTCTAATTTCCTTTAGTCCATTCTCGATCTCCTCCCTATTCTAACTCATTTGAAGTTCTTAGCTGGGTCGAGCTACTCAAGCTAAGTCACACTCCCTTAGTCACCTTTGTCCCTTGATTTTGATTTTGGTTCTTTTTCCCCTTAGTCGTTATGATTTCTTCAGGATTGAACTTGGGCCTTGTGAAGTTTTTATGTGGGATTATTGCCCATGGCTGAGATTCCTTCCTTTGTCTTGCAGTTTATTTTTAATGGTTTGAACTTCAAAATGCTCTCTCTTACTCACACTATTGTCCTTTTAGATAGTAGTTTAAGTGATGTTAGAATAATTATTGTTATAATTAGTTTGTTTATTTAGTTGATCTAATTAGTTTGTTATAATTCATAAGAATAATTCATTAGCTTGATATAATTAGTTTGTTTATTTAGTTGTTAGTTTAAGTGATGTTAGAATAATTAAGTTAGACTTTGTATGACCTAATTTCATCCTCGTCCTTGAGGAGACAATCCTCAAGTGCTATACCAATAAGCTGTACACTTATGGTTATCATTTTACATTCAAAATCATGAACAATACACTTGAGCAGAAAATGGCTCATGGAGCGCTCACTAAGTGACATGCTTATGCAATATTTTTCCCATTTTAAATTTGAAAACATAGATTTTGCATGGTTTGATCTTACTATGTGCCATAACCATGCCAAAAAGGATCTCAAAAATGCACGCAAAGGTGTGGCATTGGCCGCTAGCATGTGTAACTCAGCATGCACGTAACACCTCTATTCCACCACCAAAAAACACAAAACCCCTTCTTTTTCCCCATGTCCCTCCATTGTTCTTCCTTTTTCTTCACCAACTTGTAAATGACCCTCTCCATTCTCGTTCCTCCCTTACTCAAATCATCACCACGAACCCTGAAATTTTTAGTAAGTTCTTTGATTTCCTCAATCCTAAACCATTCTTGTAAAAGTGTCTCCAAAAATCACCCACATTCTCACTTCACATTCATTCTCTTTCTTTTTCTAAAACCCCTAATTTTTGAAGTTAAAGGTGATAGAGAGAGAAAGCTCAACTTTAACCTAACTTCAACCTGCACTTGAGTTGATGAGCAGTTAAGAAGTAGTTTAGGTGGGCTACTCTCATTATTGTTGCTAAGGTGTATCCACGTGGCACTATAAAAATCAAGGGCCCACACCAAAGATCACATATTTAAAGTGAATGACCATAAGTTGAGATAGTTGTTAGAAATACGAAGTGAAGCGGACATGGAGCATCTCTTGCTCCATGAGCCTACCTAGCTTAAGATGTGAAGTTCTTACACATGTCTAAATATTTGTGAGTTTTAAAGAAATGAGAAAAAGAAAGAAATGAGAAAATTACAAAAATGTTAAAAAAAAAGAGAGCAAAGAATGAAGAAAATTCTAAAAAATAAAGAGAGAAAATTTTTGAAAATAAAACAAGGAGTGGATGAGAGGTAGAATAAAATGTTGAGGAAGAAAAGAGTATAAAGAAAAGAAAGGAAAACAAAAAGGAGTTTTGGAAGGATGTACACATTCGTACAAAAAATATGATGTTTTTACTATGCTTATGTACCTAATTTGAGCTCCAAATAAATATTAAATTAGAATTTTTATTTGAGTATGATGTTTTATAAGTATTATACAATTTTGGGAAAAATGCACAAAAAAGATGAAAGAGGATGTATTTAGCTCTTTTCCTCTTTCACCAAATTCAACCCTTGGCTTGGATGATCAGAAAAGAGGAAATAAAAACTCAAAAATAAAACCCCACTAGCCCATCACCTGTTCTCCCCGTTCTTATTTCTGTCTCTCATCCTTAACACTCAGACCCCCATGTGTTATTTGCTACTACTACAATGCACCATCTACCACGAACGCCATCTTCTCATCTCGTCTCCATCAACATCATCAGAACTCCATCAGCATCAACCTAAGCCTAGCACCACCATCATTGTTGTGCACCTGACCAACATTGAATCCTCTCCCATCCTCTAGCTACCAGTTTCATGCATCATCACCTTCCAGCACTTCATCCTCAAATTGGACGACCATAGTGCAATTAGAAGGCTTTAAGAGCAGGCAACAACAGTGATGGAATGAGGAGATTTTTTAGGTTTTAATCTTAGCCTAGTCCAGAGTAATTTAAGGTACAATTTTAGGTTTTATAATTAATTCTTGAATACTCAATTCCGTTGTTTTCATTTTTTGCTTCCAGATCTGTTCTTGTGAACTTGCAATCCTCATGAAATTTAGCTTCAAATCCTACAAATTTCCTATTAGAATTCAATATTTTTAAGTTAGAAATTGTAATTATAAGTTGGAATTGCACAAATGTGCTGGGTCGATTTCAATTCTTCTTTCGCTACTCGTCTATTTCCTCATGCTTTGCCTTTCCTGCTTTGCTCTAGGATTTGTGCATAAAAGGTTACTGAGTTTTTTATTGATATTGGGTAGGTTTTGGATTTGAGAGGTGGATGGACATTCTTGATATGTTTATTGGTTTGTTTTGGGTTCGATTGTCTTGGGTTGCGATTTTGCCATTTTTAACCACGCATTCTTTGATTTTTTTAGGTTTTCTTTTGTTGCATCCTTATTGGATTTATCATTTATTTAGTGTAATGTCCTTTAGTCCATTCTCAATCTCCTCCCTATTCTAATTCATCTGGAGTTCTGTACTGGGTCGAGTTATTCAAGCTAAGACACACTTCCTTCCTCCCCTTTGTCCCTTGACTTTGATTTTGGTTCGTTTTGCCCTTAGTTGTTATGATTTCTTTAGGATTCAACTTGGGCCTTGCTAAGTTTTGATGTGGGATTCCTACTTATGGCAGAGATTCTTTCCTCTGTCCTGTAGTTTATTTTTAATGGTTTGAATTTCCATGCTCTCTCTCTCTCTTTCTCTCACTGTTGTCCTTTTAGTTAATAGTTGATAATGATACTGTTACTCAAATTTAGTTTATGTTGTTTTATTTTCGTAGCTCCAATAGATTAAAGAATAGTAGGTTTTCATTGATTCCTCCAATTGTTAATTGTTGGGAATGTTTATTTGTTTTTCCATTGATAATTCGATTTGGTTGAATTGTTTAGAAAATCTTGTTATTAGGAGTTTAATTATATTTTATAAATATGTGATTTGTGTGAGGTTGATATAGTTAATTTGTTTATTTAATTGTTTGTTTTTAGTTTCACTCATGCTAGATTAATTAATTTAGACTTTTGTGGCCTAATTTCATTCCCTTCCTTGACGAGGTCATCCTCAAGTGCTGTAGCAATAAGTTGTACGCTTGTGGCTATTATTTTTCAATGAAAATTACAAACAAGTTTTTGAGCATAAATGCCAGATACATCGACCTAAATTAGCTCACTCTTTCCTTTTATTTGATATTTTCTTATTTGTTGTATGTAATTTGACTTAGTTTATTATGCTTGTTCTGTTTTCTATTGAGAAAAATTAGGAAATTCAAAAGTTAAAAAAATAGAAAAATGAAAAGTCTAAAAAATTGAAAAATCTTAAAAATTTTAAAATATTACAAATTTTTGTTTGCTTTAACATGAGCATGAAGTATTTTGGCGATATTTCAGTAGATTGAATGACTTTTGTGCTCAATGTGTTGGTCAATCTTTTGAGAAATGGAAAATTTGCAAAGTGAGTTTTAAGGTCCTTAATGATGAATATCGGGGTTATGTTCAGAAAATGTGCCATAGGTTTTGGAAGGTTTGTTTACCAAGTCTTTGGATGAAATTTGGGACTTTTTTGAATGTTTAGCCCATGATACTTAGGAGTATAAAAATGCCAGATGGGCATGTGTTCACCCCATTCCCAACCCTTATGTGATGCATGTATACCTTTGGATGAAAGTCAGTTTGGGGGTACATCTTATGAGTATTCTCATACTCCATGTGCTCTTATTTCATGTGATTATTGTTATTCCTTTGATTCTAATGTTGATTCTTATTAATTACTTTGTAGACCACGTAGGTTAGAGGGATTGGCCGCCCTGAATAGGAAACTGCACTCGCATGATTTACTTATTATCAATCTTACTTAGGCTCTCCTACACCTGAGTTAGGTCTTTTGAGCACCTCAGTGTTTGGAGCAAGGCATCTATTCCTTTCGGCACGATTTTTGATGCATGGTAAATTCTATTTGTCTAAATAAAGGTATGAAATGAATGTAGATGAGTCCAATAGATGTTGAAGACCAATGTCTCCAAAGAGGAACCAAGAGAGAGGGAATTCTCAAATAAAGAAAAACCTCTAATAGAGTAGATTCAATACTTGAAATAGGTAGCAAATAAATAAATCAATCCACTCTCTGACCCTCTAAAGCCTTAGCACCAAGGATTAGATTAAAGGTAAGATTCAAATCACCACCCTCCTAAGAGAGATAAAGAATTTGAGATTTTGAGGCAAACTAACCTTCAAGCTCTCATATCATGCACCAAATCTGATTTTTCATAGAGATAATTGGGTCCATAAATACCCAATAAGAAGGAGAATTAGGTGTACATTACTAGGGCAAGTGGACTAATAGGACGCTTATAAATATCCCAGGAAAATAAATTAAGATGTTTAAGATAATTACAATCACTATGAGCTATATTTTCCAGGATTCATCCTCCATCTTCTAGAGAGCCTTGAGTAGGCTCTACTCCTCTAATAGAGGTGCCACCATTTGTTGTCTCTCCCTTGTGTGTGAAGAACTGTGCATTTTTCAGTCGTGGACTGACTCTTGCTCAGTATTTAGCCCATAACTTCCTCAATACTTGGCATTTGAGTGCAATTGAAGACTTGTTAGCAAATAGACATTCAAGAACTTGCATCCATGCATAATGTGCAAAAAGTAGAGCTCATTTGCTTGGTTAAATTTGAGCTAGAAAGGAAGTAAAGTATTTTGCCCAGAAACTAAAAATGAGCTAATGAGGTGGTTTTAGGAGGATTAAGTAGTTAACTCCTTATTTAGGGATACTATTGGCCCAACCACCTTTCCTATTCCTAATTAGACCTTCTTAAGGGCCCCAGGTCAATATTGACCTAGAAGGACCTAGTCCTTAACCTAGGGTCAATATTGGGCCAATTTGGTTCATTGCCCTCACTAATGAGAGTAGGCCCAAGCTCTGGAGTTGCTTCGCATCAATTTTTATGTTGATACACATTTGGCCAACCTTGAGGAAGTGAATAATGCCTTATATT
>NCQV01112314.1:0-13105 GCA_002740545.1 Lophocereus schottii | reverse complement strand
TCCAAGGTCTGGCAAATTTTAGATCTTCGGTCCAACCAGTCCAGTCCGGTCCCGTCCGATCCGGATCTGGACCGATGAACACCCCTAAAGTAAATTTCAATTAAAGTTAAGTAATAAGTCGATTGAGATTAACCTATTTACTAAATAAGTTAATTTAATATTAGTTTTGAAAATAATTTAAATTTATTTAAAATTAAAAAACATATTTTTTAACAAAACAATTAAATTATATCGATTTTAGAATATAAAATTCATATTTTTTTCAATAATCTCAAATAAAATTAGGATCATGCATCAAATCTTTCTTTGGACCCCAGCCTTGTTTTCCCCATGCCAATTCTCAGACAACCGGAGAATCTGCAGTGAGCTGTCACCCTCGGATGGCGACACGTCGTCGTCTTCTTTCTTCAACCTCAAACACTGCTGAACTCTTTCTTTCTTTCTCCCATGCATAGTTACAGTTGGAGTACAAACTGGGTCTGACTACTGACTCAGCACTCAGAACTCGGCCTTTTTCTTACATTGTCGTTTCACACTGTTTCTCTTAGTACCTCCCCTGACAAAACACGTGTTGGCCTTGCATTCGTCTTTTCTCTTCACTCTGTGTACCCACCCCTCCGAATTTATTTCACATTTATTTTTTAATTTCGATATTTTCTAGTGCGTACGTGTCATGTCTGTTTTCATTCGGATGACTTAAGCAACTATGGCCTCAACGTAATAATTAACTGGTCCTGTAAAAGTAGTTTATTGCCCTCAATTTAGGAGTGTTATTAAATTGCTGGTATACGCTCGCATATATGTGTTTTAACTATGGGTTATTTTTCTGTCTGTTTGCCTTATTATGAGATACAAATTTTTTTGCCAAAAAAGTCTCAAATAACTTATTATAAGACAGTCTTTCTGATAATTTTTTTTTAATTTGAGACAGCGCAGTTAATAAACATATAATATACTTCTGAATAAGTTAATGTAGGATGATCTCATGCAAAAGTTGCTGGTTACTTAATATTTCATCTGTAATAAGTGGTTAATAAGATTACAACTTAGTGTTTCGATTCAAAAGTAATATTTCATTTGTTTTAGTCAAAAAAAAGCCTTTGTTTATCAAATATGTCGTTTATGTTACATTGAGTAACATAGTTCTAGAGGATACTAAGAGGGTTTTATGTATTCTTTATATTGAATTTGCAGTTGTGGCTCAATTAACCGAATAAGGTTTGTTCAACAACTTAACCAAATGCCTACATAATAAGGCATTGTTGCTGCTAACAATAATTATATATGCAATCCACATAAATTAGTTTTGTATAGAAAACTAATAAGATTAGCACTAAAATTATAATTTTTAGCATGCCACTACAATTATAAATACGTATATAAGATTTTAGATTTGGTTTCTTTTCCTTACGGTAACTGAAGTCCTAATCAAATGTTAAAATTAAGAAACTAACAGAGAGAAAGAGAAAGAGATTAACTTAATTATAGCCTAAACTTGAAGCAAGAACTCAAATATTTGGTTCATGGATCGACATTTCCATCGTAATTGACTGGTACTCAAATTCAGACTCGGCATTTTCTTACATTGTCATTTCACACGCTCTCTTAGACTTAGTACTCTCCCTGACGCAACACTTGTTGCCTTCTCCCTTGAATTTTCTCATCATTCCCTCCTCCCCCCTTCATTCCTTCGCCTTTTGTACCCACCCTGATTTCTATTCCACATTATAAATCTCTCAACATTGTCTGCTCTATGTAGTGGTGAATGGTGACCAAAGTTCAGACTCGAGTCAAATTTAATTTGTACAAAAAGCACAGATAATGTTTAAATTTGAATGAAATATTTTGTGTACTATTTAGCATTTTTGGACGATACAAATAAAAAAATATGGATTTGCAAGAATAATTAATGATTGTATTTGATTTTTTAGAATTGAACAAATTTAGATAATTAAATTGGATAAAATTTTATCTGCCCTACCTACATGGATTTGTCACCCTAATGATTTCAATAGCAATGTCTTCAACATGATAAACTAGTTTATCTTTAAAAGAAGTTCCAATCATCTTAGCCTAGTCAAAAGTCTTGCAAAAGGAGAGAGAATAACCTTAATCTTTTTACCTTACCATGAAATGAGGTTTGATCACATTTGTTCACCATGAGTTCATGAGCAAATCACGTTTTGCATATAGACATAGTACGTCTTTAATAAAACAGTAGTAGCTTTTGTCTAGTTATACTTTTTCGTGGTTTATTTATGAATTTTAAAATTTTGGGATCATGTCAGTGAGAAGGTTTTCCCTTTAAGAGGTTTTGTTGGGAGTATTTATGCTCAGGTCAGGCTTTTTTTTTGTGTGGGGTTTACTTGTATTTATTTGATCGTCTTAATTATTTAGGCCAATTTTATAAATTTGATTCTGGAACCTAATTATTAGTTTAAAAGGCATTCTCTTTGAAATTTTCATCGAATGTTTACGGCTCTATGACGAGAAATAGTGGTAAAAACATTTTCTCTCAGATCCACAAAAGTTTGAACGTAGTTATGTGAAAAGTCCACATCATCATATCATCTATAAATGAGATCTTAATTTACTGACCAAGGTTTTTATTTAGCCAATAGTATTCGGTTGAAGAATATCATTCAGTGTTCTAACCTAATCAAAACATTAGTCATCTAAATATATTTAAACTAACATTTTCATAAATACTTAATATTTTATGCAGTGTTCATACAATTTTAATGAGATCATATTTAGTGCCTTGAAAGCAATATTGTATTACCTTTTGCTTTAAAAAATCCTATATAACTTATACTCAGCATTATTACGCATTCTCATATGCAAAATTCACATTTACAATTTGCATGTAACTAAATAATTTTCTTTTAATAGCTTGACTGCTACCCATTTTTCAACAACTATAATCTATGGCTAGCTATGTTATCAACTAATTAATCTATATAGAAGACCCATTGGACTAACACTAAAACTATAAATATGTACATTGGACTTTAGATTTGATTTTCTTTACCCCATCATAACCCCCCCAAAAAAAAACAAATCCAATGTCAAACATTATGCAATTAAGAAAGAGGGGGTAGATTAAACAAGTTACCTTGGTAGGGCACTTTTCCCCACGTTCCTTAGCAATAGACTGAACTTGTAGTAAGAACTCACGGCACTGCTCATACAAATGAAACAGATAATCCAGCCCATTCTTCTTCCCTCTGGCCACCTCTCCTGGCTCCGTCACTATAAACGGATGCTCGCGCTGCCTCTCACCGCCACGGCAAACTCCGCCATTGCTGTCATCGTCGACCTCCTCTACCTCCTCCTCCTCCCCCTCAACCTCCTCCATCTCACCATCATTGTTGAAGTGTTGTTGTTGTTGATGATCAATGTGGCCTTTCCTATTGGTGTTGATTATCATGGTCTTCCCTTGCTGTTGCTTCTTGTGCTTCTTCCTCTGTTGAATTTGGTGGTGGTGGTGGGCGGCGTTGTCACCACCCGCCACCATTATCTCCCAGTTTCCGCGGCCTCCTCCTCCGCCACCGGTTCCTACCACCTCTTTTTCTTGCACCCCTTCATTTCATGATGACCCACATGAATGAATATAGGGATATATAGGAATCTTGTATAATATATATGTCAATGTCTACTCCAATTTGCCTAAATAGAAACCCCATGAAAAGGGGGTGGGGACTAATATTTTGCTTGATGAGGCATTCATTGATAAATACAAGTTGTTTCGTCCAAAAAATGTTCGCACCTAGACTGCTATATGTATCAATCAACTATCACACTGGTTGATTAAAATAAGGTTTCTGAATTAGGAAATTTCACCTGTGTGGAATTTTGCACCTTCTTTACATCGAAAATTTATATGCCCAAATTAATCAAGCAATTTGCATGCTATACGTTCCTCTAAATGGACTGAAAATATAGGGCTTCTATGACACATCTATAATAGTTCTGCTCCATTGAAGTCTGAGTTTGGATGAGTTTTGTTGCTTCATAATTTATTTATTTATTTTTATATAAATTGCCCATTTTGCTTAGCATTTTGTTGGTTGGAAATATAAGATTCTGTCCATCATAGTTCTTTGAAAATTTTGGGTTCAATTGAGATAGTGATCATCCTTAAAATGTCAAGATTACTGAAATCAACAAATTAAAACATAATATGAACAATTGGAGGGACAATATGAACAACTTGGAGGGACAATTTTCATAGAGACCAGGCTTCACAAATAGTTGTCTCAGTAGTTAAACGTTAACCGTACCCTAGAGATAGTAAAACAACATCAATAAAAATAATTTCAATGGAAATCAACTTCCAAACATTTTTTTTTCTTTTTTTCTTTTTTCATATGTGGATGTTTTTAAGATCCCTATTTCGTAGCACTAATTTAAGCATATCAAAAATCATGTCAGATTTAGCTAACAACAAAAACCCTAGCACATCTATCGAAATCACATACTATATATGGATCATACCTCCAAAAACAAACTAAAGGAGAAAAAAAACTACACTAGAGAATCACAACTAAATGAGTATTATATAGCGAACTCTTATAAAACCCTAGCTGTTACCTAGTTAAAATCCCTGGTTACTGCATTTATATATATATATATATATATATATATATATATATGATATCTGACTATTCAAATTCCTAGCAAATGCCAAGTTGGACTGAAGGGCATAACGCATATTTATACAACTTAATTACCTTCTTGGGAGACGGCATCAAGGGGGTGCTGGGAGCTTTCTGGTGGCGTAGTAGCAGCAGAGAAGCTCATAAGATGGTGGTGGCGGTGGCGGCGGGACTCCTCAATTTCCTCAAGCCGCCTTCGCTCCGCCCTGACTGCTGCCTTGATACCGTATCTCTCCCCCACAAGTAACTCCCATCTAAACAGGTGAGAGAGGCTGTTCATCATGTCATCAAGCTCCTCCTCCTTCATGTCCACCAATGTGCTCACCGTGAACCCCATCTCCGCTATCTTCGCCGCCGTGTAGTACCTTTTTTTAATAAAAAAAATTAGTTGAGGTAAACGTCAGCCATATCAAGGCCCTTATGTCAACAGTAACATACATGTTTAACATAAAGAATAAGGTAAGCACCCTGCACACGTAAAACACCGCTTGTGCAAGTTAGTTCGAGTGACTTAACACCATTGATACACATACTTATTCCATACCTAATTCCATACGGCTGAAACAGATCCTCGAGCCCCCCATTGGCGGCACCACCACCTCCGCCACCGCACATCAGGCCCGCTGAGCCCTGCATTCCGGTGCAGTCCCGGATCCCGAGAAGTCCCCGGGTGAGGTACGGTGGAAGAGACGGAGGCAGTCCGGCGGAAACCTCAAGAAGGCGGCTAGGTAGCTGAGGAGGGGGAGGAGCAGCGGTGGGCAGGAAGGCGCGTGGGTCCCACTTGAATAGACTGGTGGTGAAGGGGTCTGGATCCATTTTAAGGAGAGAGATAGATATTGTGATGCTATTATTGGATTAGGATGATGTGGGAGAAGGTGTGAAAGAGGAAATTAAATGGGGGTATGAAAGGCAAGTGGAAAGTTGTGGGCTTGTGTTTATGTTTGGTGCAGATCAGGCAATGAATTCAACACCCTAGTGCTGCTTTTATATATTACATTTAATTTCAGGCTTTGCCTTCTTTCTTTCTTTTTTTTTTTGGGGTCCTTTTTGTTTTACTCTTTTTTCTGGTAGTCCTTCACAATTCATTTCACATGGTTTTTGGATTTGTCATTGCTTAAATCTCAAGTTGTTTTCTCTGCTATGGTAGTGCACTTATGGGAGATTCATGTCATCTTTTGTTTTTGGAGAAAGTAAATTAGTATATATATGTAAAACAAGTCAATGTTGAGCTATCTAAGTTTTTTTTTTTTTGGGGGCCTCTGTTTGAATGGAAATAGAATGGTTTTTTTTTTTAAGCAAGGCGATGAAATTGTTTTAATGCTATTGTATTCGGAGATGAAATTATTTTGATTTTGCCATATTCGTTTCACAGCAAATTGATAATCTCATTTGCTAATGGTTGTACATACATGCCTCTATGACCTTGCTCGATCAATAATCACAACCATATTTCACGGCAAACCTCCATTCTAGCCATAGACATTAACCTCATATTTTTTTTTTAGTACAAGCTAACTACCTTGATTTTCTATTGCTTTGCCGAGTTCCTAATTTGCTTTGTAATTTCACCAAATTACATAAACCCAAAAATTAAATCATACCACCACCCCAAAACGAGAACCATAAGAAGTCTAAACATCCCAAATTATATATTCCAACTATCAAGTCATCAAACCCGATTACTACCCTCCTCCTAATCATTTCAACATGATCATCTCAACATGGAGTCTAAGAACATGGAGTTGGGTCTAAGATGTGAAGAGGAGACCTTGATCAAAGCTTCTACACTTGCAATCTTGCGCTTAGTTCTTCCTTGGTGTTTTTGAGCTCTTCACTTGTAGAGTGAAGCTCTTCCTTCTACCTTTTCAACTGTGAATGTAAGTCAAGCTCTAACCTAATTAGGGAGCCTGACACTATATATATATTAATTTAGGGAGTACAAAAATTATATATTTGTCATCTGTACACTATTATCTCCTCTTAATCTATTAGGGATGAACGTATTGATAGACTATTCCTTAAAAAATTAAACAACTGAGAAGACAATCCTTTGATGAAAATGTCTGCTAACTGAGCTTAGTAGGAATGTAACGGACCACAAAATCCCTATGAGCAATACGTTCACGAACAAAGTCATAGTCAACCACTATATGTTTGCTACGATCATAATGCACCGGATTCACAGCCATGTAAGAGGCACCGATATTATCACAGTACACCTTAGTAGGTGAAGAAAAATGAATGCCAAGATCAGAAAGAAGCTTGTGAATCCAGATGGTTGCAGTAAGTGTGTAAGTAACAGCAGTTGAAGATTTAGAAATGGTAGGTTGCTTCTTAGAGCGCCGAAAAATACGATTTGGGCCAAAAAACACTGCATAACTTATTGTTGAATGACAAGAGTCGTTGTAACCCGCTCAGTCAGCATCGGAATAGGCAACAATCACAGAAGGAGTAGAAGCAGGACAAAGCTACAGCCCAAAACTTAAAGTCCCTACAAGTTTCCAAGGATATGCTTGACAGCGTAGAGGTGAGTGGTACGGAGAGCATGCATATATTGAGAAACAACATGAATAACACAGCCAATACGATGTCTCGTCATAGTCAAATATTGCAATGTACCTACTATACTCCTGCACTTCGTACGAACTGCAAGTAGCTCTCCATCTGTAAGGGTCAAAGAGGTTCTAGAAAGAGATGGGGTACGAATAAGTTTAGCAGTATGCATGTGAAACTTACAGATGAGGTCATGGACATATTTTTGTTGGGTCAAAAATATGCTCTAAGGAGCTCATACCACTTAAACACCCAAAAAATAATGAAGATCACCTAAGTCCTTCATAGCAAACTGATGAGAAAGAACAACAAAAAAGTTATGAAGGATAGAAGTGGAACTACCAGTAAGTATGATGTCATCTACATAGAGAAGTAAGATCAAAATGGTCGAACCATGATCATAGACGAACATAGAGGTGTCAGCGGGAAAATAGGTGAAACCACGAGACAGTAGAAAACTACTGAATTTATGGAACTAGGCTCTAGGAGGCCATAAATCACTTTCTTAAGTTTACAAACATGATGAGAAAGGTAAGGATGAACAAAACTAGCGGGTTGACGCATATAAACTTTCTTGGCAAGAATGCTATGAAGAAAGATATTCTTAACATCCAGTTGCCGTATAGGCCATTCAAAGGTGAGAGCCAAGGATAGAACAAGACAAATGGTGGGAGGTTTGACAATTGGACTAAATGTCTTATGGTAGTCAACGTTAGCTTGTTGGTGATTGGCAAGAGCAACCAATCGTGCTTTGTACCATTCCACAGACTCATCAGAATTAAATTTAACTCTAAAAACCCATTTATAATCCACAAGATTTTGTCCGAAATGGAATGGGACAAACTCCCAGGTCTCATTTGCCAACAAAGCATTGTATTCCTCAGTCATAACCTCTTTCCATGTAAGATCTTAGAAGCTTGTTTAGAAGACATTGATTTAAGACTAACAATGTCTGTGTTAAGAGACAAGAACTGCTTGGGTTTCCTAATACTCCTCTTAGCTCGAGTGATCATAGGGTCGTGATTGGAAAAATGGGAAACCTGTTGCGAGAGAGGGAGTTGCTGTGTGTGCTATAGATAAAGGTGAGGAACTGTTGCTGGGAGAGGAGCTAATGGGTTAGCTTTTTGACACAAGTGCTCGACTGAGGATGGGTAAGATGGGCTACGATTGGGTACTTCCCTCAGCAACTGGGCCAGGTGCGGGAGAAGGTGACCTAATAGTAGAGGTCGAGAGAGAAGAAGGAGTAGGGGACTAGACCGGGGCAGACACAGAGGAAGACGATAGGCTGAGGGAGAGATTGGGCTGGGCTTGGTTAGCGGGTTAGGGCTGGGTGGGTGATGAGGTGAAGGAAGTGCTGGGAGAAGGTACAAGTGGGCTATCAGTAGATACTAGGGAGCCTAGTAAAGGAGAATATGCAGCAGTCATAGGAGTAGGTCGAGACAGTTTAACAAGACACTCGGGGGACGAGCATGTAGTGCGGAATAATGTAAAGGTAGGATTGTGGAAAAATCCCAAGAAAGGAAATTCATGTTCATGGAAAACGACATGGCGACTGATGTAGATGCGAATCGTAATGGGTTTAAAACATCTGTAACTTTTGTAATGGGGAGCGTAACCAAGGTAAATTCATTAAGTAGAACGTAGGGCTAGCTTGTCAGCAGAGGTGGCTGAGAAATTTAGGTAACAGGCACAACCAATGGTTTTTATAATCAGGGGACTCTCGAAACAATTTTTCAAAAGGTGATTGGCCTTGAAGAATGGGGGTTGGAAGCTGATTGGCAACAAACACCGCAATGTGAATAGCGTCGACCAAAAGGTAGAAGGCATTTGAGCCTCAGTAAGAAAGGCACGAGCCTTTTTATTGAGTGTCGATGCTTGCGTTCAGCAACACCATTTTGCGCCTGAGTATTAGGACAAAATTTTCAAAAATAAATTCCATGGTTTAAAAAATAAGCACCAAGAGAGATATTATCAAATTCACGTCCACCATCACTTTGAAACATTTTGATTTCGGTATTCAAGAGATTTTCGACCATCTTCTGAGAGGCACAGAAAGTAGGGAGAACATATGATTTTCACTTAAGTGGATAAATCCATGTACAATGATAAAAATCATCCACAAAGCAAACATAATATGTACAGATAACCCATATTAGGATGAATTGGAGATTGTCACAAATCAGAATGAATTAATTCCAAGAATTTTTGACAACGATGTTCAACTAACTGAGAAGGTAACATGTGAGATTTTACAACTCGACATGAGTTACAAAAATTATGAAATTTATTGGGACATGATACTAAATTCCAATTTGTAAGAAGAGACAAAATCCTAACTTCATACTGTCCAAGACGACGATGCCAGGAAGTTGCACGGTCTATGAGTGCAGCAAAAGTCGAGGAGGAAGAATCAGGAACAACTAAGGGCAAACATTTTCAATGGAGGATGCATGCAGCAGAATGTTACTTGATGTTTTGTCCTTGACACAAACAGAAGAATCGCTTAATACAAAAGTGCAATTATTATCTTGACAAAGTTATCTGACAAATAATAAATTGTATTTTAAAGATAAAACATGCAAAATATTTTTCAAAAGAAGAGGCTTAGCAGCTGTAGGAACACTTAAAGACCCAATGTGTTTTATCGGGAGAAGCGATCAATTTCCAACTAGACTTGATCATTACCATTGTAAATAGTTTTAGAGTATAAGTTACCTTCGTTGGGAGTCATGTGAGAAGCGGCCACTCGACCAGGATACCAAACTGATTTTTTGGTATCAACGACATTGAAAGTAGCAAAGGTGGGAACAGAGAATTTGTAGAGGGATTATAATGTTGTGGACAATCTAGAGCAGTATGCCCAGGAGTAAAGCAAATATGACAAACAGCGTTAGGGTGAGAACCTAAGATGCTTTTTGATGAATGATTACCTATAGAAAAACATTAGGCAGAGATGGCGATGAGCACTGAACATTAGACCATGAAGAGATAGCATTACCAAGGGCAGCTCCTGCAGTGTTAGTTTTGTCGGCAGATTGATGCTGAGTCATATTCGAGTGGTGATTGTCACTCCATTGATTCTCGTTTCCCTTTGCGATTATTGTTTCTATCTTTGCCTTTGCCTTTACCAGAGCCATTGCCATAATTGAGGCCATTAGATAACGACCCTTTGCTTGACTCAGCGGAGGTGACGAAAGTAGCCAAAGCTTGATGCTAAACACTAAAAGATTCTTTGGTTTTGAAAAAATTCAGTTGGTGCTCGTAGTGAATGAGTTCGGAATGAAGATCGTCAAATATAAGTTAGTTGGTGCCATAAGAGAGAGTAGTCATCAAAGTATTTTAGTCTTCATCCAAACCATTTAGCGTTAGCTAAACTAAATTAATGTTAGAAACAGGAGTCTGAATAAAAAGGAAGAGTATCTGAAATATGTTTAATGCTTCGTAGATAATCCTCCATGGCTTGTTTGAGATCTTTAGACAAAGTAGACATAGTGCCTCTAAAATCCATAGCCTAAAAAAGACTAGTAGTATTGAACCACTGAGAGAGGCCTTCCCAGATTTTCTTAGAATGAATCAAATCATGAACCTCAGTTAATAATTTAGGAGAAATAGTTGCAAACAACCAAGATCAAATGAGTTGATCCAAAGTCATCCAAATTGAATAAGACAGATGGGGATGTTGCAAACCATTATAGTCAAGAATAGAAGTGGTTGGAGTCTCAATCATATTGTCAAAGAACCTGCTTAATTGTTGGATAACAAGAAAGGCGACAAATTGAGTGCACCAAGAGAGAAAATCTTCAACGGTAGTAAGCACTCTAGTAAAAAAATTCTTAATGTTAAGAGAGAAGATACTTGGATGAATCAGAGACAAGTGAGAACCAAGGGACAACCAAGAAGGCATATTCACTGGGAAGGATAATGAAGAGCCAGAAAGACCAGAAATAGGCATGGGCAGTGAAGACGCCGAGAGGCCACTGTGCGTCTCGGCCCTAGTAGTGAAGTCCCAAAAGAAAGACAGCTAGATGGCGAGACATGGGAGAGTAGTGATGACCACTGATAGACGGGAGCACCTATGCTGTAAAGGGATGCGAAATTAGGCATCATGGGGGTAGAAAACCTGTGAGATGGCAAAAAAGAACTGAGGGAGGGTTGTGGCTGGGGAAGCAGTGGGAGAAAAGTGGAGGTGGCAGTAAGAGGCGGAGAAACTGTGGATGCTGTGTTCATCGTGGGAGCACCGAGCGACGAAGCCAAGGACGTCAGGACACCAAAGAAAGAAGGTGGTGTGCTCGGTGAATTAACATCAGTGGTCATGGCTATTGGAGATCAGCAGTGCCGGTGGCACAGGTGGAAGAAATAAAAATGTAGCTATGGTTTGGGAAAGAACGAGGAGGTCGAAAAATTCCACTTGCTTTAGAAGGAAGAAAGCAAAAAATTATGGTAGAATTTGTAGCTCTGATACCCTGTGAATGTAAGTCAAGGCTCTGACCCAATCAGGGAGTTTGACACAGTATATATATTAATCTAGGGAGTACAAAGAGTATATATTTGTCGCCTGTACAATATTACAAGTTCATCCTTACAACATAAAGCTCTTCTCCAACTTCTTCAACCTTTCTTCCATTTGGGAATGGATAGAAAAGGCATATGATGTGATCCTTGAAGATTGATGAGTTGAAGTGGGTATCTCGTTCTTGGTATCTAATTCGTTCCCAAGCCACAAACAATACCCTTCTTGTTAACCACCCCCTCCCCCCGACGGCAGCTTCAGGAAACAAGGCATCATCATCTACATGGGTTCCCAAATGTGATGCATTTTGCTTTATATTAAAGCTTCAAATTTATCATTTAATTAAGGTGTATATATACATACATATATATATATATATATTTATATATATATATATTATATTAATTAGAGACTGTTAGGAAAGATAATTATGAAAATTCGAGCGTATTATATGTGGAAGCATGAATGGATGTAGATATTTAAGAATATAAAAGGCAAGGTCAAGAAAAATAATAGTAGACACATGATTGTTTACGTGGAAACTCAGATCGGAAAAACTATAGTGGTAACAACGGCACAAAGATCCCCTATATAGGTGGGAGTACAAGATAAATCTCAAACGGCATACAAGACCAATGAGATCAAACAAAAGAGATAAAGATCTCAAAACAAACGTCCAAGAAAGAGATCAATTAAACTAAAAATCTCTTAAAGCTTACTCACAATAAAATGTGAAATATAAAAATGGAGATAGCCTATGGGGGGTGGTGCCTAGAGGCACTCCAAAATGCCACCTAAATGCTGGCAAATTGCCCATAAAAAATGCCTAATAGAGATGCCTAATTTATAGACTCCATAAATGTAACTCTTACACCAAGGAAGATGAACCAAGAGTTGAATCATTATTCACCCAAATAATGATCCATGAATAAGGTGAGTAATGAAAATAATTATTCTTATATAATTCCCCATAAATTATCATAAATTTTGCCCAATAACATCCCATAAGGAGCTCATCAACTCCAAAAACCGAAAAAGCAATCGAAGAGGTAAAGCAATCGAAAGCCTTGCCAAGTGAGTTAAACTCATAATTTGGGACACTGGTCACTACAAAAACGCGCTCGTTTAGATACGAAACTTTCCGTATCTAAATGATAGATTTTCGTATCTAAATAGCATTTAGATACGAATAGAAACGACAAAAGTTTCGTATCAAAAGGCACGGTCGTAGACCGAAATCGGAAACGAAACTCATTTTCGTTTCTATTAGATACGAAAATAGAAACGAAAAATATTTTCGTATCTAATTGATACGAAAATTTTTTGTATTAAAACACCAATGTCTCGTATCTAATTGATACGAAATTCGATACGAAAACCTCTT
>NCQV01112286.1:2730-14114 GCA_002740545.1 Lophocereus schottii | reverse complement strand
CAGACACCACAATTCACCCCCCTCTTGTGGCTGTATACTCACGAATTCAACAGCCTCCACACAGGAGGCTTGTGTTATGTTGAATTTAGAGGATATGATGTGTCCTAGTCCCATGTCATTCTTAGCTTATAGTCGTGTGTTATGTCGCCTTCTTTCTTTTCTATCCTAAGTCCATGTTTGATGTAACCTTGATTATTAATAAAAATTATCTTCCTTTACTGGTTGCATTATACACATATCCTTTATTCTTTAATAGAATGCTCTTGTTGAATGATTAATCCAGGTTTAAAAAAAAAAGAAGAAAAAAGAGGGGCTAACTTGAAAACCTCACAAGGCGAGCTAGGAAAAAGGAGAAAGAGAGAGAAATAAAATAAAAAGAGGTTAAAGATTTCAATCTAGGAAAGATAAAAAATTTCTTTGCAATAGTTTATGCAGTTTTAAAGGACATGCATAGGATATGAGGTCTTCTTTGCTAACCTGTATTAATTGTTAAACCTAATATCTTAACACTTAGAACCCATTTGAGCCTTTAAAGGGTCTATTTATTTCATAAACAAATTGGACTAACTAGGAAGTGAGTGTGTTACGGTGACATCGAAATCAACAGTAAAAAAAGAAAGTTATTTGAGCTATGTACACTTAGGGATTTGACAAGGGTTATTTGAGCCAACAAGAAGAAATTGCTTATTCACACTAAACACTAACTTCATCGCCTATGCACACTTAGAGATTTGATAAGGGTTATTCAAGCCTTCACGCTGATTCCCTTCCTTTGGCACCTTAACAAGCCTACCTTAAAAAATCCTCTTGGAGACATCCCTTCTTTAAGCTATATGTTCTCCTTCTCGAAGTATGACTGACATGATCCCACATCGAATACGTACGTAACCTCAAAGAGGCCTGACCGCAAAGATTTATTTCCACTAAATCCTTTGATCTTCCAAAAAAAGAGAGAGACAGAGAGGCTTGTCTGAAAACCTTAAAAAGCATACCAGGCTAAAGGAGAGAGGAAATAAAACCTTAGGTTTTGAGGACAAAGAAACATTCTATTGCCTACTCCCATCAAAATAGACTTAGACAAATGATTTGCCCACTTTACCATCTTTTCCAATCATCATAGCCTCGGATCTCATCTCCATTTTGAAATCCAGGACTCTTTGTCTTAACCATGACTACAAATTTATGAGCGAATATTCACTCCATATTCTTATCCTATCTAAGTTGACACTCACTTATTATTTAAGAAAGGGGGCCTCCCCTACATTTTTTTAGACAACTAGGGCTTCCATCACAATAAATATTTTCCGACAAGGAGTATTCTTTGTACTAAACTAGAGACTACTCTAGACAACACCAGCAAAAGCATTTTCATTTGCCGCATGCCTTCACAGCTATCATTTCTTGTATAGTAAACATTTGACTATCACTATCCTTACATGTCTAGGGTTTCTGTTATAACAAACATGAATTGGGGGCTTCTTCAGAACAAGAGCACTTTAATACAAAATTAAAGATTACTCATTCGTTAAAAAAGAAGATTGCGTATCCTGGGCACCTTATACCTCATGGTGGCCCAACAATCACGCAAACTTTTACCCCTCATCCTATGGTATGTTGAAGCTTAAGTTACAAAACAACACTGTGCCTAATCCATCAGCCATTAATTGGGCCTTATCCAATGGACCCCAAATTTAGCACAAGTCCTTCACTTACTTATATACAAGATTAGGTCATCATAAGTCAATGCAGTCAGCATAA
This sequence comes from Lophocereus schottii, assembly GCA_002740545.1. Classification (NCBI taxonomy): domain Eukaryota; kingdom Viridiplantae; phylum Streptophyta; class Magnoliopsida; order Caryophyllales; family Cactaceae; genus Lophocereus; species Lophocereus schottii. The sequence goes on along the minus strand of NCQV01112286.1, from coordinate 12,356 downwards.
TTAAGTCTGCATAGTTGGTATACATAGCCTAACCTAGGTTAGTGAGTGCACTTGCATCTATATAGAGGTTTTTAGCCTATTTACTAGCCCAACCTCTACCTTGATCCTTTAGGAACCCTTGATTGAAGCAGTGCATATGCAGACATGATAGCAACCTTATAGGAAGGGCACATAACCATGATCAGCCATGAATATATATTAAACGTTCTTCAGATTACATCAACAGCAACCATAAAAGACTTTTATAGTTTGACACTCGCCTTAAGCATGCTAAATCAAAGTGAATGGTTCCATCCTCAAAGAAGGCTTATATTAAAAAGAGCAATTCACTTACATTCTTATAAGAAAGGACACCAAACCCAACTATAGGTCATTGGGTAGCTAGGTTCAAGAGGATAAAGCCATAGAGGTCACCTCATCCTCTTTTTCTTAGCATAAAAGGACACCTCAACATCGAGGACATTTCAACATCCAGTAAGCTTCTATTAGAAGGAGATGACATCAATGCCCCACTAACAAAAGGTCAAACTTAAGATTTGGACCTGAACACTTAACCAATGACAGGCCAAGAACAACCTACTAGTCTTTAAGCTTGCACACCACTAACTTCACAAGGATCTAGTTATAGGTCTTCAGGCTCTCATGCCGATAATCTCAGAATCGCTAGACGAACGAATGGTCCGTTACAGTAACGAAAGGTCAAAATTCATAACCGCTAAAAAGGCAAAAGGTCAATATCCAGAACTGCTAGACCGATAAAAGGTTCGGTAGACTGGTGAAAGGTCAAAATCCAGAACTGTTAGATCAGCGAAGCGAAAAAATTTAGAATCGCTTGATGAACGAAAGATCAAAATCCAGAATTGCTAGATCGGCGAAAGGTCAAAATTCAGAACCGCTACACCGGCAAAAGACCGACGATCTAGGCTAGCGAAAGGTGAAAATATAGAATTGCTAATGACGAAAGGTCAATATCTAGAATAATCAGATTGGTGAAAGGTCAATATCCAAAACCACTAGACTAGTGAAGGCTTCGTTAGACTGGCAAGAGGTCAAAATTCAGAACCGCTAGGGCTGCGAAAGGTCCGTAAGATTGGTGAAGGGTATGCTAGACTGTTAAAGGTTCGAAATTTAAAAGTGCTAGACCAGAAAAGGTAAATATCTAGAACCACTAGACCGGCAAAAGGTCCCCTAGACCGGTGAATGGTCCACTAGATGGACGAAAGGTCTGCTAGATCTGTAAAAGATCAAAATTCATAGCTGTTAGGCTACTGAAAGGTCCACTGGACTGGCAAAATGTCAATGTCCAGAACCATTAGACCTTCGAGAGGTTCGCTAAACTGATAAAAGGTCACCTTCAAATAGTTGAGTAAAAATTCTCTCTACTTTGAACTTCACCTTATTAAGGTTCGAACAAAGTTGGGGGTCACTGTAGACACCTAAAATGTGTTTTCTTCCTATAAAATGTTAATGGTGACAAACTGATTGAATAAGACTTGGGGAACCCCCATATAATAAAATGAGGATCCTTCAAATGTGTCAACATCTCTTAACCCACACATCCAATCCCAAAGACACCCACCAAAGGCTAAAAGGAGCCAAAAGCCCAAAGTGGCCCAAATTGACGGTGTTAGATATCCAGTTGAGATTTATTTTGGATTCTCACCCTGGTCTAGGTTGCATAAAATTATTAAGTGTAGATAGTATTGTAATTCATTGAATAAGACTTCCAATAACATATTAAACACCAAAGTTTGATACGCAATGAAAAAGATATACACTGAGGCTTGCACTGAAAATGACACATATTCACTATTTTGCTCATATCTTTTGACCAAACATATTCTTTTACTTACGATTCTATGCTATCATCTGAGCTCTAACTTACTAGAATCACTGCCTCAAGCCTAAACCCTTTGTCATACATTTGGATCACAAGGTCTTGTCTTATATTATGCAAGCTAAGCTTAATTCAAGACATGCTAAGTGCGTAGAATTTCTCTAAACATGTTCTTTTACTTACAAGCACAAGGATGACAAAGAAAATGTGGTAGCTAATGCTCAAGGAGATATAATTTTCTCTTTATTCTTGAAGCAAATATTGGGATCTTACACCATCCAAGAACTCTATAAGGAAGAGGAGGATTTTAAGAAATCATTGCACCATGATTCCTACATCTTTCAAGATNNGTTTATCTTCAAGAACAATAAAATCTATGTTCCTTGAGGCTCTCTAAGGGACCTACTTGTGGGACAAGCTTAAAGTGGTGCTTTGCGAGATAATTTTGGCATCAACAAAAGATCTTAAAAGAGCATTTCTATTGACCTATAATGGTAAGTGGCATCCACAATGTTGTCTTGAAGCGTGCCTCATGTCATAGAGTCAAGAGCATTTTCCACCAAGGATTATATAATCCTCATCCAATGCCAAATGACCATCGAAAGGATGTGAGTATGGACTTCGTATTGCATTTGCCAAGAACCCAACGGGGCACCTTTCTCTGATAACTATGGTTGACTAATTCTCTAAGATGGCTTAGTTCATTTCATGTTGCATGAATGATGATGCTTCCCACATTTCTAATCTTTATTTTAAGGACATCATAAAACTTCATAGGGTACCAAGAAGTATTGTTCTCTAATCGGGATACTAAATTTCTATCTCATTTTTAGAAATTGCTGCGAACCAGACTTTTGTTTAGCACCACTTGTCACCCTCAAACCTATAGGCAAACGTGATACCAACTAGACCTTATCCAACTTACTTTTAAGGTTGGTGAGCAAAACCCTCAAGCAATGGTTTCTAAAGCTCTCACATGCCGAATTTACTTACAACTAGGCTCTTACTTATGCTACATTTCACTCTACTTTTGATGCTTCCTATATAGTTTATCACCTCACTCCTATGAGCTTTTTCCTCTTACCATTGAGCATAGGGCAAGCTTTAAGGCCCAAGAGAGAGCTAGAGATATGAAGAAGCTTGGTGACCAAATTAGGGCTCAAATAGAGAAGGTCATGCCTCTTATAAGGATAGAGCAAACAAGCATATGAAGCCTTTGGTTTTCAATTTATGCAACTTGGTATGGTTTCACATAGGGACAGAGAAATTCCCCTCAAGGAGGCAAAATAAACTCATGGCTCATAGAGAAGGACCCCTTAAGGTCATGAATGAAGTAGGGATAATGCCTATAAATTGGAGCTACTAGCGGTACATAAATATGAGTGCTACGTACAACGTAGGTGACCTTGTTCCTCATGTGGAAGATGACTTTAAGAATTTTGGGGTAAATCCTTCTCAAGAGGGGGAGGTTGATGTATACCAAACCCTATGCCAACTCCTGGCTACTCCCTCACCCTCCCCAAGGTCTAATCCTAGCTCCTTACATCAAGAATGCCACCATGCTAGCATTACCCCTGCTTTGGCCTGGCTTTTCATCAAATGAGCGAGGCTTAATGGGATGTTCCATGCTCCTTTGGGAAAGCTAGGGAGTCTATTTTAAAATATGGAATAAATTCTAGTAGCACTTTGCATTTTGTTTCCCTAAAAAGGTGAAACCATAACCCTTGCAATGCAAGTTTTTACAAGTAAATTTGCTGAATTTGGGTAAAGTTTGGTTCCTACCTAAGCATGCCCAATTGATGCAAGTCCTAGAAGTTGTCTCTTTTAGCTCCATGTGCTATATACTGGCATTAGATTCCACTGGGGAGAGAAATGGTGAAGATTATTTAGAAAGTACTCAAAATTTAGTTTTGAAGCAATTTGAATTTTGACTCAATTTGGGGGAAATGTAGATATACATGTGAGAATTTTCATATATAGAATGAATCTTCACCTAAGAAGAGACTCCAAGTGGTGGCACTCCAATTGGTTGGATATAACTCTCTAGAATCATCTTAGAAGATGGGGAAGAAATTCTGAGGATAACAACTCACGGCATTTGTCATTATCTTTGAATTTTTAATTTATTTCTTGCATATTTTGTAGGATGCTTATTGGTCCAATTGCCCAAGTATCAACTTATTCTCCTTATTTTCGGCTTTATAGATGCATCCCCCTCAATGTATACTCAGGTTGAGTTGATAAAGAAATGAAAGTTAAAAGGCAAAAAATCTCTTCATCGTTATCTCTACTTTAGAATGGTGATTTAGAATCTCTTCTTTAAAATTTTTCTTGGATGGCTCTAAGTATTCACAAGAGAGATTGTGTAGAAAGTGCTTATCTTTTCAAGGATTTTCTTTTTGGGCTCTAGTCTCACAATCATCTTGATTGTTTGACATTGAATCCAAGGGAGCACCTCTATTGTTTTTGGTTTTCTTTTGAGTGTTTGATGACTTTAGGAGTTGAGGATTCATCTATAAATAACTCACCAATCAAGTTGTAGACTACCTAAGGTATCCTTAGACTTAGACTAATCACATATTGCATGATATGTACATAGCAACCCAATAATGATACCTACTTTTCCTCGCCATTGGCAAAATAGTATATTCCCACGATACTTACTTTCCTCACCAGTCGGGTCACATTGCTTAGCAATCATACTCCCTAAGTCATAATATTTAAACTGACACAGATGAGAGCCAGTAGTAGATCACTAAGCTGAGTCCATAGTAGGAAACGGTGTAGGAGGCAGATTTTTGCCTATCGTCTGTCTAACTCCCCAACTCGTAATCACCTAGTTAACCTTAAATATTTAAACTTTAGTTGCTAATAGCTTGGAAGAGAAAAATTAGGATGTTAATATTATCCTAGAGGGGATAAGGCTTAAATAACTTGCTTAATACAAGAGTTATAACACACTTTAGCTTACATAAAAACCATATGGTGCATAATTTATACATCCCCAACTAAAATGAGAGTCCAACAACCCACAAATCAATATGACTCAAAAAGGAATTATAGGTTAGGTTGTGTTAGTATAATATGGGTGTGGCTAGAGTTCTTGGTTGTAATCAAGGAAGTCACGGGTTCCTAATAAGGTCATGCATTTATGTAATGGTATTATGAAAAAAAGGTCTAATGTTAGTTGACCAAAGTTACTATGGGATCCTTTAAATTAATACATATACTCATATAGCTAAATCAAATGGCTTCAATATGTTCAAAAGAATTTGCTTAAGTTTTTAACCCCTATGAAGACATGTCCCATATCATATTTGCCCTATAATCCTTGGTTGTTCTACCTAGGTTTATGTCATGGCAATTCATTCTTGAATATAACATGCTAATCTTATGAAGTCACTAGTGATAACCTTATAAAGTCCAAGCTATATATCCCTGAGTCATTACTGCCAATTCCTTAACAATATGAGTTGTGATGTCTTGACCCTAGGTGCCCTGCATTCAACCGATAAAACTATTGTGGTTGTATTATATTGCTCCATGCATCATTGATCACCCAAATTATATTCACGGATTCTGTCCACTCCTAAGCCAAAATATGGAATATGACCTTGGAAATTTATCGGTACACAAAAGTAAAGAATACATGCATATATATAACATGTCTTCTACCTTTTCCCTATAGTCCCACCTACTTAACTAGTCATTATCCAAAACCCGAGTATGCTTGAAGTTCTTGCTCACTCTTATATCTCTTTATTGACTCAAACGTCTATGCATGTTTGTTTTCTCTGTTGTTTCGCCTAATTCTTGTTAGCCCTAGGAAATCTGCTTATATAAACACCTTGTATATTACAAATTCATTTTTTTTGCACATAGTTGATTTTGCATGATTTAATGAGAAAAAGCATGCATCACCTAGTTCACCTAATTTGGCAAGAATGATTTATACCAGTTCCTCTTAACCTCTTATGAATATCTTAAAATCCCTTTAGAATTTTCATGCACCTTTAGAATTTATTGTCACCTTGATCAGGAGATATGTATTTGTATAATAATAATCGATGGCCCAAGGTCGCAACATCCACTGATAGCCCGCATCTAAATTTCCCTTTACCACTTTAGTAACTTCATAGTTGTAACCCATGTTTAAAGTACAAATGACTTGCATATGAACCTAGTACATGGTAGCACATATAAATTAACAAAATCTTGAAATTAGTTAAATGACAAAACGCACTCTTTATATGATATCCTTGATCTTCTTACATATGAACCCTATAATACTAAGTAGCATACCACAAACTATTAGACGGACATGATATGTTTCATTGGAGTAATTTAATATTGCAGATCAACTATGACATTGTGGTAGGCTCCCATACATATTTCCTATTAGTCTATTTACATCGATTCGACATAAGGTATGACAATAAATTTCATTCTCCCTTGTATAAAAGAATTTGGTACCACATGAATCACATAAGAATTTGTAAGTGGCATACTCAAGATATGTTTTAAATGTCAGCATATCCAAATGTTAAGTATGTACAACCTCTGAATGGAAGTCACTCTTATAGCATGAATGGGCTACCCAAGCTTCACTGGATTGTCACTTTGAGCTTGTTATACTTCTTTGATATAAGTAGGTAAACAAGAGGCCAATTGAATGCTTCTTTACTTTATTTGTTAACTGCGGTTTCCTAAGGCATTACCTAATTAGTCATTGACCTTGATACCAAGGGCACAAGTCATGATAAATCTTAATGCATACTTATGCCCATTAACTCGCAATGAACCTCATATCTGGCTAGTCGAACACAACTCATAAACACCTTATTGCTCACAGTAACCCTTAAATCTAGGTTCAGATACCATAACTGTAACGCCTTAACTAGTGATCACCTGGTTAGCTGTAATTGTTTAAACTTTAGTTGCTAATAACCTAGAAGAGCAAAGTTAGGACGCTATTAGCATCCTAGATAGGATAATTAAGGCTTAAACAACTTACTTAACACAAGTGTTATAATACACTTTAGCTTACATAAAAATCAAATGGTCCATAATTTATACATGCCCAACTCAAACGAGAGTCCAACAACCAATGAACTTATGCTTTGATGACCTTTGACTTAATGAAAAGTCACTATGAGCTTGTCTACACTGTATTGACTATTGCTTCCCTTCCTAATGTTGATCAAGTAAGGACTTCACAATTTATTTACTTAAAGACATAAAGCACAAAAATTTTCAAATAATGAAGCGAAACTCAATACGTTTAGTCCTATACTATAAAGAAAAGATATTCATTTTTCATAAGTGCATATTTCAATTCATTTTAGTTTAAAATAAGGGGGAGGGAGAATTATATTAAAACTATTGCCAATTGTTATCTGAAAGTGGAACTCAAACTAATGAGCTTATATGTACAATGAAATTATTGAATAGGTGTAGGCCTTCTAAGCCAATCAAGAAGCCTTAGTTAAAGCCGTGTTGGGTGAACTGATGGGTATAACCCCTAATAGCTGATAACTGGCAGGTTCACTTGATTATGTGGCAAAACAATGCTTGAAATGGTTCATTTAATGCTTGTATATTATGAGATTTTAGTATTTATAAAAACATGTGAATATTTGAAGGGTACAGGTGGGAAACATGCCCGATTTTAAAATCCTTCTCTTCCTACGGAATGATAAATGTCGGCTCGATAGATGGCAATAGTGGCCTCGCTTCTAATTCAAATGGACTTTTTATTATTAGTGATGTTATGTAATTTTCATTATTACGATCTTAGTACTTGAGCTTTATACACTTGATATTTTTCTTAGCTATTTAAAATTCAATAATTATTTAATTAATTATATTAATCAATCTCATTACAAGGATTTCAATTTCTACTGTTTGTAACTTAGTAATTTGTTACTGAAAAGGGCATGGTTAAATTATACAATTTCTGGATTTGTTTTTTTTCAACATGACTTTGTTATTACCCAATCTTGGATTAGCAAGGTATTCACTTTAAAAATTTAAGTATAATATCAATTTTCATTTACTTTCATCAATGAGTTACTGCCTCCAATGAGTTAGTTACAATCATTACTTAACTTATTATTAGCACTAATCCAAACTCCTCATTTCACTTCCTCCAATTAAGCATTGAAGCCAGCAAGAAAGACTCTTTTTGTTACTCACCAACTCACAATCTATTTACTAAAAATGAAGACCCAATCTAATTTATCACTTGGTTATAAGTTCCCAAACATACACATTTAAATTAAAGTTCTAAACCTTTCAAATTCCCTCCCTTTTCACCATCAAGATAGCATTCATGTCCCTACCTTTTTTATACTTATCTATGGCTAATCTTAGGATACATTATAAATCAGCAAATTTTCTTGTTGCAAGAAAAAGTTTTAATATTTATAAACCCCAAGTGTAAGGTGTATCCTTGCGTACTTGGGGTGTCGTCCGCAGGGAATTGTGCTTCCAATTACCAGAGTTCACTGGAGCATATCAATCTAGGCGAGATCAAAGGTGAAAGAGGAAAACTAAACTACGCTAACAAACATAGAAAAAGCGACTTGGAGTTGTGATTTAACCAATGAATGAACCAACTAATCGAGATGAGTCCTAACCTACCCAAACTACATCACGAACTAGAGATGATCGGTTGCACCATCAAAGACCACCCAAGCCCTCTCTCAAGGGTCATGAGCTAGTCTAATTAGCCTAACCGCCTATTTTCATGGGGTTAGCCCAATTACACCACAAAACTAGCAACCCCGGACCTAGCTCGATTCGGGAACTATTTTCATGTCCCGAACTCGGCTATTCCCTCTCCTACACTAGCTAGCTGACCTCACTTCTCAGCATAAGTCAATCGCCCAAAAATATGGATGAAAGCTCTCTCAAGCATTTCATCGAACACTTGGTGGGCGTGAAGGAAGACTCTAAGTTCTAGGCATAAATTGAGTATGGTTAGGCCAAATACAAGACTAGCTAACCATCAAGAGGCTAATCACAATCCAAGCCAATGCAATCTATGTACTAAACATCACAAACACAACAAAACCTAAACTAACAAACAAGAACATAAACTTGAAAAACAAAACAAAGAGAATGAAATAAAACAAATTGAAAAAACTAAATAAATGAGTCAACAATGAAACCTAAACATAAAAACCAACCAAAACAAATACAAGAATTAAAACTAACAAAACATAAACAAGAACAACATATAAACTAATGAGATAAAAGGAGAGCAAACTTAGCCTTGAATTGATGAAGGAACTTGAAATGCAAAGGTTGAATCCAATATTACAATATTTAATCCTAAACTAACCCTCTTCTTGAGGTTTTATTTGCTAAAAACATAACCTAAACTACTCTAAAAATCGCCCCACGAGAAGCCCGAACGACCCTCGCAAAAACGCCCAAACGGGCCTTAAATAGAAAACCGAGTGAACGACGAACGGGGGGAGGAAGGCACAACCGTGCCATGTGGCACGATCATACCGAGCCAGGGTGGCACAACCGTGACACATGGCACAGTCACACCGTGCCACTTCACTGGCATGGTGGTCCACCCCCTGGTTTGTCCCTTTTTGCTGGCTTTCGTCGGTTTTCACAGTTTTTGTTCGTTTTGTCCCGCCTTCATCCCTTTCCGTGACATTTGCTTGATTTGAAGTTATTTCTTACAAAAGATAAATAAAACAAGTAAAAAACCTAAACATTAAGTTATTCTACGAGCTAAAAGTGGGTAAAAGAGGTACGTAAAATGGGACAA
>NCQV01112272.1:0-13443 GCA_002740545.1 Lophocereus schottii | reverse complement strand
ATGTATCCAAAAAGGTTCAACATTCAAAGGTTAATCGATATTAAGTCAAAATTCGCCTTGTGGAGAGTTTTTGCCTTTGAAAGTTCGCCTTAGGAGGATTCAAAGTTAACCCATTGATGTAGCTAAAAGGGTTATACATTCAAAGGTTAACTGATATCAAATCAAAATTCGTCTTGTGGAGAATTTTCGCCTTTGAAAGTTTGCCTTAGAAGGATTCAAAGTTAACCTGTTAATGTACCTAAAAGGGTCATACATTCAAAGATGAACCGATATTAAATCACAACTCGCCTTGTGGAGAATTTTCACCTTTCCAAGTTCGCCTTACGAGGATTCAAAGTTAACTAGTTGATATACCCAAAAAGGTTATACATTCAAAGGTTAACCAATATTAAATCAAAATTCACCTTGTCGAGAACTTTCACATTTGGGAAATTGGCATTAGGAAGATTTAAGGTTAACCTATTGATGCACCAACAAGGGTTATACATTCAAAGGTTAACCAATATTAAATTAAAATTGACCTTGTGGAGAACTTTCGTCTTTGGGAGGTTCGCCTTAAGAGGATTGAAGGTTAATCCATTAATGGACCCAAAAGGATTATACATTCAAAGGTTAGCCATAACAAATTATTGCAAATTCCAATAGAAAACAATGAATTAGCAATATTGTACAAATTTGCAAAATGGCCTTCATACAAATTAAAAAATGGGTAGATTGAGAGAAACAATAGAGAAAGATGCAAATTTTGATTGAAGTTTATATTATCTAAGCCAAAAAAAAAAAGTGGGTATAATCGATGTCATGATATAGAATTTGAGATCAAGAAGATTATATCGCATCAAAGTATTGATCAAGCATCATGGAAAGAGCAGCAAAAATTAAAGAGAAAAGGGAAAAGGGGAATTGAAAAAAAAAGGAAGAAGAAAGGCGCAAGGACTAGGCACTTGAGCGGCACAGGAGCGAAGTAAAGGCGAGCAAACTTACTTTTAAGTGTTGCCTCTTTGGGTTGTTGCCAAGGACGTGTTTCCACTGCTGAATGTTTCCCAGATTCAATGTCCCAGATTCCTCAAATTCATTGCTGGAAACCTCCAAGAATTTGTGCTGTAGATGGCCGAGGCGCTGCTGCTGAGAGAGAAAGAAAGGGGAGAGTGAGAAAAGACTAACTTTATAAAAATTTATACAAGATGTACTCTTTAATTTAAGGAAAGATTTATTATCCTTCGCTAATAAATCTTTATATTTTGAGCAAGATAAATAAATATTTTAAAGATTGCATCCTACAAATTACACCGAATATGATGTGGCACCTACTCATGATAAAAAAAAAAAAAAAATTATCAAGACGTCAGTCACGCTTAAACGCTAGGTTGTGCACGTGACTTCGTCTCGATGGGGCATTTGGAAAATTTAATTTTTTTAAAAAACCAACAAACATCTGCCATATGGAAAAATTAGACATCTTTATTTTGGCCAATTACGACACGCCACATGTTAAATTAGTTACAGCGTTCCATTAATTTAAACATTTAATGGAAATGTGTTATAGCTAATTAAAAAGTGGCACGTAGAAAATAAATGATTATTTCTTTTAATAGAGATAAGAAGGGAAACTCTAACTCTGATTTCTCTATAAAAAAGGAAGCTACCCCCCTCATTGAGGGGTCAACATTTTAGAAGAACTCACAAAAGCGCAAGAATTTTTCTCTGGTAGAAGACAACAAGTACTCTAAACACCCGCCATCTGCACACGGAGATCAAACCCATATCTTGAGTGAGATTAAGTCTCTTAGGCCCTCTCTTAAGATCAAATTTATTCAAGGCTACGTATGGAGACTGAATCAGATGATTTATTACACTTGTTCTTATAATAATTATAGTAATAATTATACAAAGATTATACCCATTTTTTAATATAAATATAAAAAAATTCAATTTTTATACAAAAAATTCAATTTCTTACTCAATTTTTTGTCTAATTATTTTAGGCACAAAATTTGTGTTTACAGGGCCAAGAAAACCAAGCAAAAACATGAAGATTTATCAAAAAAGGGGAAATAAATCAAAAAATGGGCTGAGCTATATAAAAAACATTAAAGTAGGCTTGTGCTTCATTAAACCAGCCATGTGCTTCCTCCGCATTGTGCAGACCAAACCAGCTCCCTCAAGAGCTCATCATGTTTTTCGCCCACACTGTACCCACATTGGATCCATCACCTAGCAAATGAATACACTGGTAAGACTCTTTTTTTTGGCGTTAAACTTAATTAGCTCACTTTCAACTTGTTATAGTTTCTTATAGTATCTTATAGGGTTTTTTATAGTTACCTTAGAACTTGTTAGGATTGTATAGGAATTGGATAAAAATAACAAATAATCACAAAATACAATAATGAAGAACAAACGTAAATCAACACCAAGATTTACATAGAAAACTCAATTTGGGAAAAACCATGGATGATAATGAGTGAAATCTACTATAGAGATGAGAGAGTACAAAATTGATCTTAGAGCGATGTCCTTTAAGGAGAGATTAATTAGTGATTATAATTCACTCTAGAGCACTCTCTCACAAGGCTAGAATAGCAAAACAAGAAAGCTCAATAATTGTGTTTGTGTATTTTTGTGTGTTGTTGATGATTATGGAGATTCGAGGCGTGCTCCTAATAAAAGGATCAAGCAAATAGGTACAAGGAAACCCTAGTCGTCATGATATTTGGGCCATAAACCCGACAAATGAGGAAACCCTAGTCATCATGATATATGGGTCATAAACCTAACAATCTTTACCTTGGACCAAATTCACCAATTCTAGAATAAACACATGGCCAAAGGACCTTGAAGGATAGTGCCCAGTAGGGCGGACCCTGAAGGATAGTCAACAACACTGAATGCCAACTAAGTCTAGAGGGTGTTAGTAATAGGGAGAGACTTGGTGAGCATGTCCATAAGGTAATCTGCTGTATGTACTTTCTTCATAATCATATCTCCTGCAGCAATAGTATCTCTGATATAATGGTACTTGATGCTGATATGCTTGGTCTTGGAGTGATAGCCATCATTCTTGGTGGGATGGATAACACTTTGACTATCTACAAGCACTATAGTGACATCTCCTGGAACACCAAGCTCTATAATAAGGCCTTTCAACCATGTAGCTTCCTTCATTCCCTCAGTTGTCAGCAATGTATTCTGCTTTAGTAGTGGATAAAGCTGCAATAGGCTATAGGGATGCCTTCCAAGAGATAGCATCCGCACATAGAGTGAAGATGTAGCCAGAAGTAGAACGCCTATGATCAAGATCTCGATCATAATCAAAGCCAACGAATCCTACAACATCATAGGTTGTAGCCTTGGACTTGTCAAACAATAGACACTAGTCGAGAGAGCCCTTCACATAGCGAAGGATCCATGTCACAGCTATCCAATGATCCTTACCAGGATTATGCATATAACGGCTCACCACGTTAATTACATAGTCTAAATCCGGTCAAGTGCAGACCATAGCATACATGAGGCTCCCAACTGTACTAGAATAAGGAACATGAGACATTGTCCTATTTCCTTTTTAAATGCAGGATAGGACTTGGCTGATAGTTTGAAGTGAGCAACTAGAGGAGTCGTTACTGGTTTGCAGTTACTCATATTGAACCTATCAAGGACTTTTTCAAGGTACTTACGTAGAGATAAGTAGAGCTTACCAGCCTTTTCGATCTCTGTGAATCTCCATACCAATTATCTTCTTAGCTACCCTAAGATCCTTCATCTTAAACTCATTGCGAAATTAAGATTTCCACTTGCTGATCAAAGACTTGTCCTTGGAGGCAATGAGCATGTCATCCATATATAGTAAAAGATAAATGAAGGAATATCCAAATTCTTGAAAATATACACAATTGTCATAGTGACAATGTGTATAGTGTTGTCCTATCATGAATGCATCAAACCTTTTATACCACTGCCGTGGTACTTATTTCAGGTCATATAGAGACTTCTTCAAGTGACAGACATAATATTCCTTTCTAGGAACTATAAAATCCTCATGTTGTTTCATGTACATCTCTTCCTCTAACTTTCCATGAAGGAATGCACTTCTAACATCAAGTTGATCTAATTCTATATCAATTAGAGCAACAAATGCAAGTAATACTCTAATGTAGGTATGGCGTACAACAGGAGAGAAAACTTCATTAAAGTTAATACCTTTCTTCTAGTTAGAGCCTCAAACAACCAACTGTGCCTTCTATCTTCCAGTTTCAACCCCAAGAATACCCTCTCTTTTGTAGACCCATTTGGCCATCAAGGCACAATGACCCTTGGGTAAGTCATACAACTCCCAAGTCTCATTTTTGTACAAACTCTCTATCTCTTTTTGCATTGCCATAAGCCAGTTTGACGAATTGGGACAGGAGATTGCTTCAGAATAGATAGAAGGCTCAATATATTCAGGCATCTCCTATGCAAATAGCTAAGGCATATACTTGTAGTCCATCTTCATTATTAGCCGAATAGCATGCAGTAGCACCTCAGTTATCCGTGGTTGTGGCAAGTAGAACATCACCATCTGGCCCTGAGTCAACAACTAAAGCTTTTGCAGGCTGATATTTTTTCTCTTCTTTTTCCTTCTTGTTCCTTAATTTGTAGAATTCAACTACTAAATGTCTTAACTTTCTGTAGTATTTGCAGAGCTTGTTGGATTTATGTCCCCTAAACTTTGATCTAGTATTTCACGTATTTGTGCCCTCCTTTTATGAGATTCTCTCTCTCACTGACAAGCCTTCAGCTTTGTCATCAGAACACACTTCAAAATCAACTTTTTCTTTTGACAACATGTTAGCCTTAACGCCATCAAAAAAAAAAAAAAAATTCGTTATTATTATATAGCATAATTTCCTCGAAGTGCTTATAGGAATGGGGCAATGAGACAGCCAATAGTATTGCCTTATCCTCATCCTCAAGTTTCACATCTAGACTTTCAAGATTTACAATAATAGAAGTGAACTTGTCAAGATGATTCTGAATAGGAATACCTTCAGCCATGCAAAACGTGTGTAGACGTTCCTTCAAGCTCTAATTTAAGCCAGAGAACTGCAGCGATAGTTGCATCTAGGACTTCACAGAGAACATGAGTTGCCAAGCACAATTGAATCGTCGAGAAGGCCTTTTCATCGAGCTCCTCCCATTGTTTGTCTATCATGGTTGAAGGTTTCTTCGTTTTTCCAGCAATAGCCTTCTTTAACCCATTCTGGGTAAGAATTACTATCATCTGGATCTTCCAGATATTGAAATTCATCTTTTCATCGAATTTGGGTATATCGAATTTCGTAACTAATGTCATCCTGTAACCAACACTCCGATACCACTTGCTAGGATTGTATAGGAATTGGACGAAAATAACAAATAATCATAAAATATGATAATAAAGGACAAACACAAATCGACATCAAGATTTACATGAAATGCCCAATGTGGGAAAAAACCATGGACGACAATGAGCAGAATCTACTATAGAAATGGGGGAGTACAGAATTGACCTTAAAGTGATGTGCTCTAAGGAGTTATTAATTTCTTATTGCAATTCACTTTAGAACACTCTCTCACAAGGCTAGAATACTAGAACAAGAAAGTTCAACAATTGTGTTTGTGTATTACGCGCTATGTGTTCATGATGATTATGGAGGCTCGAGGCATGCCCTAATAAAAGGATCAAGCAGATAGGTACAAGGAAACCCTAGCCGTTTTGATATTTGGGCCATAAACTCAACCCAACTTCTTTCAATTTCTTAAAACTTTTTACAATGTTGGACAATTCCTTACTGTTTATAGCTTAAGGCTATTATAAAAAAGAACATTAACTAACCTGGACCTTAATTAGAGTAAGTACAATAATTGACGAAGGCTTGTGAAGCCATCCATGGTACACACCACTTGGATATTCATGGTACCAACGACTTGGATAGGAACAAGTCGAAAATTAGAGATTTGTAAAGGAGGATACAAATGAAAAGGGCACATTCCCAGAAAGTGCATATGCATTTGGAATTGTGATCCCTTAGTTCTTTTTCTATTATAGTTCGAGATCGACTAATGTGTTTAAAGCAAGATTGCCATTCGATTTCGCATTACAGTTTGACCGCTGTATAGTTATTATTATTATTATTACTATTGACCAATATAATTAAGAAAAAAATCATTTTCAAAGAGATTGATATAAGTTTTTGGATTTTCATAAAAGTCTTGCAGGGGCCGCATGAGTTAATTTTTTACAGTTCTTTTCACAGCTATCTTACAACTATATTATAAATTATAAATATGTTATAGTTTTTTTATAGTTCTTATAACTCCTTACAACTTAATTATTACAACTTCTTACAACTTAATGTTATCTTAAAATGAACAGGGTCTAACTTAAACCTTAATTAGTAGAAGTACAGTAATTGACGAAGGCTTGTGGAGCCATTCATGGTACAAACAACTTGGATATGAACAAATCGAGAATTAAGAGGGCGGTAAGGACCATAAAAATGAAAATGGCATCTTACTAGAAGAGTACGGAATTGTGACCCCTCACATTAGCTGGAGTTCTTTTATTATTATTATTATTATTATTATTATTATTATTATTATTATTATTATAGTTGGAGATCGACTTATCGGTTCTAGAAGTAAGATTGACATAAGATTTTGGATTAAAGTTTGACTGCCGTATAGTTATTATTATTACTAGTTCATTCCTACACGTTGTCTTGAATTCTATATCTTGGAGAAGTATATGGTACTTTAAAGGTAAATTTAAAAAGTTGTTCAATCTATAAAATATTTAAATTAAAATGTACGCATCCAGTTAAATGGACGATAAATGACCATAATTAACAAAAATGCATGGGTGAGACATATGATATTTTTCGGTTAAACAAAAGCTATAGTGAAATTGTAATTTTTTATTGTTCTTATTGTATTAGGGTATTAAAAAAATCAATGAAACTATTCCGAAACGATGTAGCAACGATGAATGATGAGTAGTAGTTTAGATGTCCTACATTTCTTATAATTATGCTGCTCAATTTCCACACACACCCTCCCCCCCCAAAAAAAACCCTAAACACGGCCATCAAATTACGTGACAATGTCTAGGAGCTATAAATGGTAACATTCTTTTTCAATAATAGTAATGAAAAAAAAAATCTCCGTACACCAAGTTTCTCAACTCTAGGAGCCAGTACAGTAAGTTTATTCCAGAGCCAAAAGAAGGAACCAAAAAGGAATAAAAAATTTTTAAAAGAATCACAAATTATAAAGAAATGAGAACCATAGCTTAATAACAGGATCAATATCTACCAAAAAGAAAAATCTGAATGTTAGGCAACAATACTACTTCTATAAGTTATAGAATTTGAAAAACTTATTAATTCTCGTACCCAAAAAAGAAAAAGATCCCATCAAGAAATCAAGAACCGAACTAATATAATCCATAGCATCGCAAAATTACTTGATTATACAATTTAAAACAAAAAATTAAATTTGAAATAATTCTTAATAAATTAGGAAACTGATTGAAACTTAAAAGCATAGAAGAGTTCTTGAGATACTTAGAGAATCCACGGAGCAAAACTGTTAGTGAAGACCTCTTAGGCCAAATAAATATAGGCAAGACCAAATTCACTAAGCTACAAATTTCAATCAATTCAACCTCGAAAGCTCATGTTGCCCTTATAATCAAAAATATACCAACAAAAAATTTTGGAAAAGAAATTACTCACAATTATGAGCATGAAGTTCGAATGTTTTATTCAATTCCTCCCCTGCCCTGCCCCCTTCCAAAACACCACCTCCTCAAAGTCTTTATTTGAAGGTTTAGAGGATGAGGATACGAGATAACAATATATGCATAGGTTCTGATATGAAATGACAAAATCATATCATAATGAATCGGTTGTCATATAGGATTCCTTAGAGATTAACGCAAGTGTGATTAGAGTTAACTCAATCAACAGTATACATAGAAACACAATAATTGCGTTAACTAGGAAGACATTAATTGCATTCAATAGAAAGGCATACACCTGATTTCATGCATATTTTCTTATATGATAGATGTTTTGTTGAAATACAATGCAATGCTAATGTTCATTCAATCTACACACATGAAAAACATCAAACATGTCACTGAAAAGGGCAGAAGTTCTTATATATGAAAAAGAGTACTACTTGTTAGTACCAAGTCAAAATGCTCGAAAGCATTATCAAAAAATAATTAAAACAACATTCCCATAAAGTTCGTACAATTTTCAAGTAGCCTTTGTGACATAATATTGGCAAGGTAAATAACAATTTAGCGAGCAAAAATATCCTCATTCTGAACTATTAATTGATGGGCTCAGGCAGAGTATACACACACAGTTTTCATTACCCATATGGATTTTCATTACCCACAAAATTACATCATCTCCTCCTACTCTACCAAAAAATTTTGTTTAAAATGTACCATTGCTAATGTACCTAGTGATTCAAGAGCCCGTTATCATGGACACAAAACTCATGATAACTCAACAAAATGGTTAACAAATATTTGTTGAAATGAAAAGTAAAACTCACTGTACATCACTTTCTCGCTATTGACTCTCCGTGGTTTTTTTGCAAAAATAGGGACACAAGGTGAGGCGGATTGATCAGAATAACTTTTAGGTAAAATAAACATGTATAGTTGTTAGAGAATGATGATGATGTATATACGTCCTCCGTATGTAGATAAATGTTATTTGTAATCCACTGTTTTGAAATTATTATTTAACCTCTGCATCTTCAAAACTATTATCATATACATGAAACTTATTATCCCCACCCACAAATTTTTAGAGCCCATATGATAACCATTTTTTAAATGAGGGGAATTAAATAATAATAATTTTAAAAATAATGCATTATAAATGATATTTATCTAAATGTAGAGAGATACATGATAATAATTCGATACAACCTTAAATCTCTCATGCGGATTTTGACGAGTAGTTTGGTGACTAGATATTAGTTATGTATCTTATTGTCAGGTCTTTTTCATGGCTAGCTAGTCATGTACCTGTGTACATGCTTTGGTTGGTCTTTTGGTGGTTCATGCTAGAAGTATAATTATTGGGATATACTGACACCCGAATGCGGCAAGAAATGAGATAGAACTTATACGATTGGTTTGATGAGTTATTGTCTTGGTGGTGGTACAAATTACTGGCTCAAAGATCAATCATGCACATCTTCTAGTGCAGTTATGCTGATTATCAGCGATCGACCTCTAGTTTACACAGTTGCTATCATGCTTATGTGTTTGAGGAAAGTCAGTTAGAGATTGTTCAAACGAATGACCAAGGTTTTATAGAATTTATGAGAAAGGCATTTAATTTTTTTGTTAATTTTAAAGAACTAGAGAATTCATTTTATAAATATTATGCAAGAATCAAGGAGAAAACAGTTGAAAATATTTTTCATCAAGGCAAAAAAATATTACGTAAACAAGTTCCGAAATTATTTGTAGGACTTTTCTGCAGGATAATATTATAGTCACCACGTCACACCGCACCTTACGTCCTCGCCCAAATCCGACGGGCTTGGGTGTGGGTGTTCTACCATGCACACTTTTGGGCTCAAACCTTGTTCAAAGGGGTTTAAAACATGGATCTATAAATAGTCTTTGACTCACTCAGTTCTTTCTATGTTGTAAAAAGTTACTTGTCACTCCTTTTCTTTCCCAATAACCCCTTAAACCAAGTAATTTTTAAATTACATTTCCAACAGAACACTGGTATCCTTATATTCTTTTTCCATTTACATATTGCAAGGGAAGTTGTAGCCTGCAATCAGTTTGGGTTTAGTAATCGAAATAAAAACCTCATGCATTCTACCAACCAGTGGTAGTCTGTTAGGTGTACCCTTTAAAATTTATATTGACAGTGATAATGTTAATTAATACGTACAAAATTTTAAGAAGTTGAAAAGGGAAAATTGTTTTTGATTGCCTATACTTGGGTGATGTAAAGAATTTTAAAAAAGAGTATAGAAGGGTGATTTGTTGCGATTAAGAGAGGGGTGGATGAGCAGAGAATTTTTTTTCGTGTGAAAGGGGACGAGAGCTCCTTGCTTGTCCATAAAAAGAGCAAGCCCATAATATGCAATCTGTTAGAGCTGCAAGAACGACATGGTTTTAGAAGAAGAAAACTTGCACTGAGGTGTTTTAGATGGTGATTAGTATTTTGATGCAATTAGTACCATCAAATGTTAATCTTAAATTAGACTTGCTACTATGACGCTTCAATCAAGTGGTTTCTCTAGTTTGGATTTTCCATATGCTCTTTCTCTCGAGAATATACATATCAATTTTTCTTTTTATCTATCTGTTTGTTGGCAATTCTTGGATGAAATCATCTCACAATAACTTAATTAAAATTTGCTGGGTTGGAGGACACCGTAAAACAAAAGACCCAAAAGAGATGTTGAGAGGTCGCAAGTAACTGTAAAATTGAAGAGATAGGAAATAGGAATCTATATATCTATATACAACAACAACAACAACAACTCCCAGTGAATCTATATATCTATATATAATATATAAATATAAATAATACATAATAGCAATCTTTTTAAAATTCTCAAATATTGTGCCAGGAGTAATTTTCAGAGCTTTAATAAGTAGCTGTCGTTTATTTGAATCCGACAATGAATCCTAGCATTTGAATTATTCACATTCTTAAAAAAGAAAATAAGAACTTCCCTTCCATCACACGTCTCTATCCCTCTCTCTTAAAATTACCAATTAAATAGTCAAATCTGACATCAAATAACTACTACATGCAAGATTCTCTCCCCTTCATCTTGCTGCCTTCTTTTTTTTGTAATTTCCATACCTGGAGGACTTTTAATTCTATCTACCCTCCCTCCACGCCCCAACCAAAGAACTGTTCTTCTTCCCCTTCATCAATCTCCCCTTCTTCAATTTGCCATTCAACAATTGAATTGTAGAGTTGATATCCAGAAGCGACTGAATTCTTTTGGCACTAATCTCAACTGCATTAATTGTCTTCTTGGCCTTTTAGAAAATCACCAAGAACCCTATTTGCTCTTTCTGGATCTGGGAGTTCTCATCTATTGATGCCTTTCAACTTAAGCAAAGGTATGCATTGTCTCTCTGTCGAATTCTGGTTCTTTTTATTTCTCTCTATTTAAATATCTTTGGTCAAAGTAAAATGATTCAGATTGCAGAATAGCACTATATTACACATCCTCGGCATTTGAATATGGTTCAACATGGCATACAAAAACGAGGTTGACATCAATGACCTCTGGTTTATCGTTTCAGTTTTTAATTTTTATTTCCTTCTAATTTTTGTAATGTTCTGTCAAGAACTCTGTTGTTGATTTTTTTTTTCCCTAAATTGTTTGGGATTTCAATTTGTTGTTCTCTTCAGTGGTTTCAATATGTTCTACTCTTAAGTTCAAAGCACAAGCATGGTGGTCCTAGAAATGGTTGTCTTTGAGTTGGAAACCCCTTCGTGTTTCAGTATAGAAGGAATTCAATGTAGGTTAGGCTAGGCACAAATAAGATTTTGCCAAACAAGAATTTGATGACCCATCATCATCCCTTTTTCATTGTAAGAATTTGTGTTTTAGCTTCAATCGTTTTTGTCGCTTAGGGTTATTTTGACTTTCAATTTGTTTATCCATGAGGAATTTTAACTGTACTTAAAACAAGAAAAATTTGTACTTCGGTCCCCTATGGTTTGGTGCATTAATTTTCGGATCTCACGAACTTTGGAAATAATTTTCGGAGCCTATGAGGTTTGGTGTAAATGATTTTTGGAGTCTTAATATTTATTACTAAGTCCCTTAAGGACTTTAAATGCAAATATTTCAAAGTTATTAGATGTTTTGCAAAACTAAGCTTATATTTGTGTTTGAGCTTCTTATAATGACTTTAATGGTACTAATTATTACAATCTACTACTTATATCATAAATATTATATTTTCTGTGATTAACGGCCCACCATGCTTAGCAAAAAAAATTAAAACTTAATTAAAGAGTTTCGTCCATTACCTGAACTTAGTCGGCTTGGATTTCGGCGTTCTTTTAACTTTCGGTTTACAGATATTGCTAATCTCAACCACTCCTTCTTTAGATCAGACACAACATAGATCCGTTTCATTTCCTACCTCGGACCGTAGTCATTAATCAAGTTTTTAATCTTTTTCAAGGATAGTGAGACTTTAATCAAGAAATTATAACATTTAAGACATAAGGTTCGATTGGATAACGTTCCCTACTAGGAGACTTCTTTTATTGAAAGATTGAAAGTAGAAATATTACAATAAAAAGTTTGAAGAAGGACTTAAGTTAAGATCATTAGAAATGCTTGTTCATAGATAAATGGAGAAACCCAACTTCTCGTTTGCTTAAGAATGCTCAAATCACCGTGTTCCTTCTCAACTCTCAACCTTTCTATTTATAAAGGGGATGAGGGTACATAGGATGTCCTAATGGCTACAGATTTTTCACATGGCTACAGTTGCCCACGGTAAACTGACGGCTACAGTACACACTTTATTTTACCGACCGGACACTTGTCAAAATAGTACAATAATAGGGCAGACTTTTCAGAACTTTTAATGATAACAAGATTAGTCAGCATTATTGAGATTCTGCATACCTTCATTTCCAATTATATTTTCCAGACCAAATTATCTAGATAATCATCAAAATATTTATTAATTTGGTTAAGATGCTCTGGATCATATTCTTCAAACAATTCAAGGAGATATTTTTTTTCCTTCTTCTGATAATAATTTTCCAGCTCCAATATCAAAGAGATAATCAAAAATATCTTCTGATTCTGCACCATCCACTTTCATGTGATCATTGAATTCGTTACTATAGGCAAAAGTAGTGTTTCTACAGTGCATCTGTGTTTTCCCTTTTTCAATCAATGTCCAACATTGATGACAAATGTTGAAAAATCCAATAGCCCTTGCTATTGCAGGATCAGTAACTATATGTACCGGATCTCCATGAATCTAATTTTGTTGTTGATCATTGGGATCATCGCAATCAACAATTTGGATAAGATAATGGGTTGATTTGGCTTTTTCATTTTCATATTCAATCAGGGTGCTATAAACCTCCAAAGTTAAGTATTTGCGAATTGGAATTTTTGTTGGTTCCTTAGGAGATTTAAGAATCCAATGGGACTTTTTGAACATGTATTGCTGAAACTTAGTTAAGGTTGAGAAAAATGAGAAATTAGGATTTGGGACTTCTGAAAAGTAAAGAACCATTTCATATTTCCAGGCTTGGATGACAGGATCTCGAGGAGATATTGAATTGGCTAGGAAACAAATGCCACCAAGTCTAAATCTGTCAGAAAAATAGATCGTTGTACTCCAAGACTCCCAAATATCATAGGAAT
>NCQV01112270.1:0-11572 GCA_002740545.1 Lophocereus schottii | reverse complement strand
TCTTCTCTCTCTCTCTCCCTCTCTCTCTCACTCATACTTTAAAACCAATTTGGTCATAACAAGATCCTACATATTTGATCCTAAACTATGAAACAAACTTCATTTCTCATCTAGTCTTGTTCAACAAGTTGGGTGAGTACGAAATTGATCTGTAAACATAAATTCATGATCAAAACAAAATCAAAACTCTACCAAACCTATGTGTGCCATTGAACTAATTTAGGTTGAGATCGACGGCTTGTGGCCAAGATTATCGTGATTAAACGAGATTTTATCCTTCTTGTTTATGTTGCTTTGGAAGGAGAGAGAATGAAGAATATTAGAATGAGTTGATTGGATGTTAATGTTATAGGACTTGAATTAAAACACACAAAATAGAGGGATTAAAGCAATTGTCTTATGAAATTGATTTTGGTGATATAAAGAAATCCGAAAGGGAATTTCCAATTTGGAGAATTGATAGAAGAAACTGAGAAGGTGTGGTGCTAATTAAACAATCGGTGCAATGGATGAGGGAGAAGGGAGAGATAAATAAATATGGTGATTGGTTGTGTAGAATGTTTACAGATAGTGGTAATGAGGATATAGATGGAGGCAGATGAAACAGTGAATAGATGATTGTGAGAAAATTTATTGGAAAATTACATTTTTTTCTTTCCCTTGTATTTTTCCCTTGGTCCAAATGAAGGAAAAAAAATTTAACTTTTCGCCACTTTTTTCCCTTACCTTTTTTCTCTTAATTTTCCCTCCTTCAAATTTTCTTAGAATGAAACAGGACCAAAAGATTGTGTGGAAAGAAATTTTCATTTGTATGGATTAGTCATTACATTATTGTCAAGTCTCCGTCTTTGAAATGTACATTATGGCAGAACATGTGTTTACTTATGTATGGACCATATTTAAAAATGGACTTTACTGTAATTCTAGAGGTCTATATTGAACCATATTGTGATTTACATGTGCACTTACTCAGTGAAAATTCAATTAGGACTTCATAAATTGAAAGAACTCTATAGTGCGCTACTAAAAACTATAACTTTAAGAGTCCACTGCTGACTAAGCATATTAGAACAATGAACATCACTAATGTGTTGTACACAACCCAAATGTATATTCCTTAATTCCTTAATTCCATAGGTTATACATGCATTTCTACTAGTGATTTTAAAAAAAATGTTTTGTTTGTAGCATTCTTCATCCCTTCACCTAATATTTGCCACCACATGTTGTCCATACGAAATTATGCAAATGTGGAATAGTTTTGTTTCTTTTAAACTCTGTAAGTTACTTTCACAGAAAATTTCATTGTTCTATGAATGAAATTTTTTAAATGATTTTCCTCACTTTCTCTTGCTCATTTTAACTGTCATACTCTCTATGTAATCATTGTACTCAATTGTCCACTTTTTGTTTGGTCATTATACCTTTGCCCTTCACTAAACTTGTGTTGACAACAACTAGTGGTGGATCCAAAGTGAATGTAGTGGGCTCAACTAATCCCCTCCCCAAAAAAACATGTGGGGAAAAATGAACTTCAGACATATATAGTTTGAGGAAGCGAGTAACATAGAAGGAGTTCTTTGGTGTGTTGGTCTGGACTGCAGTAGAAACTTATCAAGGTAGGGGTCCCTTGTTTGAGCCTTCATAGTCCAAACCTAATTTAATTTTTTTTAAAACATAGCATAGCTAGGGTTTGATTTCTTTTCCCATTTTTTGGTACATGTTCAAATTCTTGCTTGGTTTTCTTGGCCCATTTCGTTAGGAGTAGAAATTCTTAGTATGTTTTTTATTCTCTTATGAAAACTTCTCTTAATCAATTATGATAGGCATATATTCTTGTCGTAATTAGTAAGCAACAATGACAGTATTTTCACACCGTCGTAATTAGGTTGTCGTAATTGTACCCT
The DNA here is from genome assembly GCA_002740545.1 of Lophocereus schottii. Lineage (NCBI taxonomy): Eukaryota > Viridiplantae > Streptophyta > Magnoliopsida > Caryophyllales > Cactaceae > Lophocereus > Lophocereus schottii. The sequence goes on along the minus strand of NCQV01112270.1, from coordinate 9,665 downwards.
TTTCTTGTAGTGTATATAATTTGTAATATCTCTTCTTGAAGCAATGAAGCTTACCCTTTGTTCCCAAAAATAAATGTGTATTGATATGAAAATGGAACATTTATGTAGTGTTTCTTGTTCGCACGTGATTTAACCTTGAGAATTTTTGTTGAAATGCACCTCTTAATTATAATTATCGATAATTCTTTAAAAATTCATAGCTTGTAAAATTAATGCCTATAATTAATTTGGGATATATGAATTGCCATATCATGAATAATTAAATTCGATTTATTAGTTATGTAATTTTAGTTTTATGATTATTGTTAAATTTTACATTTGTATTATTATTGCAACTTGCATTTCCAAAAATCCTGGGTTCGCCACTGCCAACTTGTGATGCAATTATCAATCCCTCTTCTAATGGGAGAAGTCGAGTTGATGTGAGTACTCTTCCATCCCATTTAGGAGAAAAGAGAGCACATCTTAAAAAGGGCCTCTTTCAATCCCAACATCATGCTTTTTCAATTCGGAAACATTAATGCTTGAAAATATACATACATTCAATGACAAATGGTGGTCAATATTATCTGTACTATTATTCCTGTCTCCCTTCTCTAAAATCCTGGCTTCGTCACTGGCTACCACTACTCAAATTCAGTACATGCCTATCCTTTTTGCTCTCTTTTCTTTTTTCTTCACAAAGTCTTAACCATATCAAATTGTTTAGAAATTGGTGGTGGATACAAAGCAGGCTTTCATAGAAGAAGCTTTGTTAATAAACGGGGAAGCAAAAACAGAAATTTTGATGCTTATCTCTCGGGCCAAAGTCTATCTAAAGAACTTTAATGGTTGGAAAACCTTGACGCCTTGATCATTATGTACACATTACACTGATGAATCTCCCATACTTTTAATATTTATCTTTGTTGGATTGGGTCAATTAACCAATTAAGTCCAGCCCAAAAACAAAAGAAAAAAAATGAGGTCTTGATTTGGCAAGTCCATATTGGATATTGGAACAAAAATACCCCGATTTGTTGTTTGAGTTTTAATTCATGATAGTATTTTGTTGGAAAAAGGCTTTCAAAGCCTGATGTTGCCTGATGTTTATAGCGGTTATTCACCAACTATAGGGCATGCGATTTTTAGGCAAGTAATTAGTTGCCTTTTCTCCAAGCACTGCGATATTATAAAGGAAAATCAGTTTAAAATAATCCAAATTATTAGGTAAATATGGAAAATAATATGAATTATAGAATTTGCATAATATATATCAAACTTTTCAAACATTTGCATTGCACAAACTATTCTAGTATAGCTTGAATTATGCCTTCAAAAAGACGACAGGGATTAAATATTGGAATCTTTAGACTTTATTATGAACATTATGGAAAATGTTTTAAATATAAATTATTTTTTGATATATTATTTTACATATTAATATCACTTAAGACATTATTTTAAATATTTAATTTTATTTTTACGATATTGTCAGGCTTCTTCTTTCCATTTTTCTATGTATTGGTTTAAAGTAAAATTAAATACTTAACTCATACTTATATGTATTACTATGTGCACCATGTCTTGTTAGTAGTACAAATAGTTTTCCCATTCATCTGATGCTTGGGCTGCTTTTAATGTAATTAGCATAGGTGATGTCCAATTATGCATATGTGTTTGTTTTACTTTGATAGTATTGTTATTGAGAATTGGGCAGTTGAATTCCTGATTATATGAGTAATAAGAAATGGAGTGAAACATGAATATTATTCATACAAATAGTGTGTGTTTCTTGTATTAAAAGGAACACATAAAGACAAGTTTCAATTGACCAACAATATAGTTAATATGTGTTAATGCCCAGAAAAGAGGGGTAATAAGAAGTGCACGATAGCACTAGGCCCATGGTTTTCAATGTGAAAGACATGCATCAATGCTTAATTATCAAATGAATAAATTTCAAGTCTTCTAGTTGTGTGAGTTGTTTAGTAGTTATGCTAAAGAGCCTATCCTCCATTTTTTTCTCGATTTTCTAACTAGTTGTCATTCTCCCATTATCGTTCCTTTGTTTTCATGTTTTGTTCTTCAATAATCTCGAATGTGCTACATGGGGCAAAAGTTCATGAAAGTGACTTGTGTCCTTATGTTTTTCTTGCTGGCAAAGATTCCATTAGTTCGTACAAATGACACTTTGTTCTGAAAAAAACAACGTATAACACAATGCATCTGCAATTGCTTTGGTGTTGTCCTTTTGATTTCTTGTATTTGCGCTCTCTTTCTTTTCTTGTCTTAATCTTCTAGTGGAGTATGGTCTCATTGCTTTGAAATTTCACTTCTCTTTTTGCATATTACTCTTCTGCTACGCTATGACAAACTTTGCAATTAAAAAAGCAAATATAGGTTCATAACTTATATTGATGTTTTAGATAAAAATTGCTAAAAAACATACAGATGATTTGCAAAATAAAAGAAAGTAAATAGGTCAAACAAAGTTACAATCCATAGTAAACTCCTTCGGTACATAGAAGAGATCTAATTAATTCATCATTTGACTTTCTGTCAAATTTTCAAAATTTTCTTGCCAATATTGCGTCTCTAGTTTATTGACATCATCTACTTCAAAATCATAAACCTTTTCATCACTTCTATAGCTCTCTTAGCGGTCATCTATTAAGCACCATATTTGTCTTCATAAAATTCATGAATGTCATCTTGACGGATATTAGGAGTTTAATTACTATGGTCATTTTACATAAGGTGTGATTTTCAGTGTACCCTAAATTTTATTTAATTAGCTTAGGAATTTCAAAATGGTACATAATCTCTAGGATTTTTACTCATTTTATTTATGTTTGTCAATAATAAATCCTATCGAACAAATGTTGCAAAAACGAATAAAAGAAGAAGACAAAGCATCGCGCGATGAGAGGACGGCCGATTGCACAATGGCCAGGCTCAGCCCACCCAGCAGTAGCCATCAGCCAAAGCCAAGCGACCACGGTCGGTCGTGGCTAGCGACCGCCAGCCGTCGACCCTTGCCCTACTGTTCTCGCCCATTTTCCCCGGCTTGATTTGTATTTAAAGCCCGTCTTCGGGACTTCTTGGGGGTTCTTTTGGGCAATTTTTAGGCTAGTTCTAGGTTAAGTTTGGCAAAGCAAACTCCATTAGGGAGGTTAGATTAGGAGATTAGACTGTAAATTTTAGGGAATTTCGATTCAAGCTTTGGATTTCAAGTGCATCCAATCAATCCAAAGTTTTCTCTTCTCTCTCTCTCTCTCTCTCTATTTCATATTTTGTTCTCCTTTAGGTTTTGTTAGTTTAATTCTTGTATTTGGTTTGTTTAGTTTAAATGTTTAGTATTTATTGTTAATCCATGTTTAATTTCCTTGCTAGATTAGCTTAGTTTCTTTCTCTCTCCTCCATAGTTATTCTTATTTGCTTATTTGCTAGCCTAGGTTTAGTTAGGTTTAATTGTGTTTTTTTGTGATGATTATTGATTAATTTTGGTTGGCTTGGATTGTGATTAGCCTCTTGATGGTTAATTAGACTTGTATTAAGCCTAACCATGCCCAACTTATGCTTAGAACATAGAGTTTTCTCTCACACCTGTCAACTGTTTGATGAAATGCTTTAGAGAGCTTTCATCTATATTTTTGGGCGATTGACTTATATCGAGAGCTGAGGTCAATTAGCTAGTGTGGGAGAAGGAATTGACGGATTCGGAACATGAAAATAGGCTCGATCCTAGCTAGGTCTAAAGGTTGCTAGTTTTATTGTATAATTGGGCTAACCCTTTGAAAATAGGTTGTTAGACTAATTAGGCTAGCTCATGACCCTTGAAAGAGGGCTTGGGTGGCTTTCGATGGTGCAACTGACTATCTCTTATTCTTAGTAGAGGTTGGGTAGGTTAGGACTCATCCCGACTATTTAGTTCATCGAATGGTTAAATCATAGTCTCAAGCCACCTCTTTTACTTTTATCAGTTTAGTTTAGTCTTGTTTTTATTTCCTTTTTTCTCGGCCTAGATTAAGTCATTCTAGCAAATCCCAGTAGTTGAAATCCAAATCTTAGTGGACGACATCCCGAGTACTCAATGATAAATCTTGCACTTAGAGTTACAAACATTAAAATTCGAATTCTTCCTACCAAGTGTTTGGCGCCGTTGGCGAGGAGTTGGGGCTTTTCAATATCGGGATTTACTTGAGCATTCGAGGCTAGGCCTTTAGAAAATCCCAAAAAAATTAAAATTTGAAAAAAAATCGAAATGGCTATTTTCTATTTACCTCAATTTGAGCACGAACGTTTTTGGCAATACTGGTCTACATTGAATGATTATTGTGCTTAATGTGTGCATTTCATGTATGAAAATTGGAAAATATGTAATGTTGAGCTTGAGGAGATAACACATGAGACCTGAGCCACCCTTGAGTCCATGTGTTATGGTGGTTTTTGCTCTTTAGATGTTGATGACATGTAGGATTTATTTGAGTCTTTGGCTTGGCATCAATGGCACTATAAGATTGCTAGTGAGTCTTTTGTGTGCCCTTTCCGCATTTCCTATGATTTGCACACTGATTCTCTTCTTATGTGCTGTTATTGTCAATCTTTGGACCATGATGCGAATTCTTATCCCTATTATGATATTTCCGATGCATGCTATGCTAGACTTAATGCCATAATAGAGACAATGAATGAGCGACATGAGTGTTTTGTTGGTAAGATGAGGGAGTGTGGCCTATTATGTGAGACCGACCCTAGTCCACCTTCTCCTAGACTTGACTTTAGTCTCTATGATCATTGCAAGTCTTCCCTTCCCTTAGAGCCTAATTTTGTGGTTGATTCATCTTTGACTAGCCTAGAGGAAGCGTGTGACCCTCCCTTGACTTCTTCGCCACTTATTGCTCCACCATTGTTTAGCACACCTAGAGACACTACTGAGGGTGTCTTGCGCTTACTTTCTTCTCCCCTCCCATTAGCTCAATGCACGGGGTTAGAGATGGGTGAGTCTCTTGGGGGTGATGTTAGTTGTGTTGAGGATGATTTGTTTCATTAGTTGGGCAATATTGCACTGCTAGAGCCATCTTTTAATGAGCTGTATAGTGATGATATGAGGGTTGGTGCCACTCATAGCATTAGGCCTATAGATTCCGTTTGAACCGAGCCACTTGACTTGACCCCCCATTTCATTCCCCTTCCTTCCCACCACCCACTTTCATTTGTATGTTTCACGAATCTCTAGGTGACATTCGAGCGTATAGTCCCTCCTTGGACCTTTATTGTGCATACCTAGAGGACATGTCTAGAAAAATTGAGTGGACCATTTTTTATTATTATTATTTCGATTTTTCTATGGCATTTGGTAAGTGTAAGAGGGCACTAACTTTCTTCGCTATGATCTTATTATTGTTCTCTTATTCCCATCATTTTGAGATGAATACAAAGGCACATGATAAGCTTCTGAGAGCTTTGACGGCATCCGAGTTGAAGCCGCAAGTTCGGAGCGACGTTAAGGAGTGGTTGATGCTGCTCAGGCCTCCACAGCACCATCCTAGAGAGGCATAGTTTGGATACAATCAGTACACGACCTATTATAATCGTTTTAACTTTTCTCTTTCCTTCTTCTTTTATTTCTTTTTCTTTTTGCTTAGTTATGGATATTAGATTGTGTTTAATTTTCTTTTTATTTTCCTTCCTTTTCCTTTCTTTAGCTGTGGATATTAGGTTGTGTTTAGTTGTGGATATTAGGATTGTGTTTTTAATAGTGATCAACTTTCAGGTGAAATTTGGGGTATTGTGGAGCCGATTGATGGCTAGGATCACCTTTGTGTGGTTTTATGCATATTTGTATTATGTAATTGGTGGTGTTGTTGGATTTGTATATATTCACTTTTGGTGGTATTAGTTTTGTATATACGTGTGGTCTCATTGCTGATTTGGTGAGATTGTGTTTTTGGGGAGTGTGCTAGCTTGTGTATATGTGTGTAGGTTTAGTGTTTTTCTTCGTTTTGTTTTGTTTATGTGTCTTGTGTGTGTGATTTTGTTTTCTTTGTTTTTGTGTATTTTTGTGGTGGTAGTAACTCCTCGACTCCCAATGAGGACATTGTGAGATTTATGTGTGAAGGTGGGAAGTCATGTACCCTTTTGTGTATATTTTTTGCGAAAATTTTTCAATTTTTAAATTTTTGTATAGTTTTTCTTTTTGGCTTTGGGGGCCTTTTGTGCCATTATGGTTGACTTTTGATCTTTGATAGCTTGATTGCTAGCTTGTATATAGGTCGAATATGCATGATGGACAGCTTGTCTATAATGCAATCTTCGGTTTTCCTTAATAATCTCATTTCACATGTGCGGTTTTATGCTTACCTTGTACACTTAACCATTGAATCTTCGGTGTTAGATGTTGAATTTGGGTTTTAGATTGGTTAATTGACTTCTAGTTTTGGCTTCATTATGAGAAAAGGAAAAAAACTTAGAAAAATAAGAAGTGTAAACATAAGTTTATCCCCGATACCTCTATTTGGGCTTGAATAAGTGCCTTGCACATCCAAATAAAACCCCTAAATAGGGAAGAAGTCTGAATATGTGCCAAGTCGTTCCTCCGAGAGTTCAAGGCCTAATAAACCAAGAACTACCCACCCGGGTGAAGGAGCATAAGGAGAAAAGCGGAAAAAAATGAACGAAAAATGAAAGAAAAAAGAGCAAAAATAAAAGGGAGTCATAAGCTAAGTGGAGGTGACCCTTTAGCCGATTTTAGCCTAGCATTAGGAGTCAATGCACCTTGCACAGAGTACCAAGGTGTGCATATCGAGTCATTATGTTACATGGAGTGAAAAATGAGAGTCAGGGTGCATGTATAGCCTACATGTGTCTTGAATGGATGTTTTGCTTGTATATAGCTAGCGAGCTAGGTTGTTAAGGTGATAAAATCGATCTAGATGTGTACATATTTCCCCTTTACCCTATATATATGTTTTGTTTTGAAAAATCCAAAAATACTTCAAAGATTTTGTGGGTATATATTCTATAAACCCTCACACGATCTCGTTCATCCACTTAGGGTAACCAAGAAGTTTAAAGGGCTTATTGCATTCGCTAAATGTAACATTGATTCCTACAACAATGAGTTAGGCTCCTAGGTTAGATTTTCCCTTGTTTTGCTCGAGAACGAGCAAAAGATAGGTGTGCGGGTATTTGTTAGGCGCCAATTTATCATATATTACGTGCCTCTTTCATCTATTTTTAGCTCGTACAATAATATAATCTCTAGGATTTGTACTCATTTTATTTACTTTTTTCGGTAATAAATCCCATCGAGTAAATGTTGCGAAAAGAACAAAAGATGAAGACAAAGCATTGTGCGACGGGAGGACGGTCGACTGCACGTCGGCCAGTCGTAGCCTAGCCAGCAGCAGCCATCAGATAGGGCGACCGTCGGCGGGTCGTGACTATTTGGGGGTTCTTCTGAGCGATTTTTAGGCTAGTTCTAGGTGAAGTTTAGCCCAAAAAAAAACTCCATTAGGAGGTTAGATTAGGAGATTAGATTGTAAATTTTGGTGGGTTTGGATTCAAGCTTTGGATTTCAAGTTCAACCAATCAATCCTAAGTTTTGTCTTCTCTCTCTCTCTATTTCATATTTTGATCTTGTTTAGGCTTTGTTAGTTTACTTCTTGGTTTGTTTAGTCTAAATGTTTAGTCTTTATTGTTAATCCATGTTTAATTTCCTTGCTAGATTAGTTTTGTTTCTTTCTCTCTCCTCCCAGTTCATCCTTATTTGCTTGTTTGTTAGCCTAGGTTTAGTTAGGTTTAATTGTGTTTTTTGTGATGACTAGTGATTAATTTTGCTTGGCTTGGATTGTGATTGGCCTCTTGATGGCCGATTAGACTTGTATTAACCATAACACCACCAAGCTTATGCTTAAAACGTAGAGTTTTTCCTCATGCATGTCTAGTGTTCGATAAAATGTTTAAGAGAGCTTTCATCTATATTTTTAGGCGATTGACTTATGTTGAGAGGTGAGGTCAATTAGCTAGCGTGGGGGAGGAGATAGCCGGGTTCGGGACATGAAAATAGTCCCGATCCTAGCTAGGTCTAAGTATTACTAGTTTTGTGGTCTAATTGGGCTAACTCCATGAAAATAGATGGCTAGACTAATTACGTTACCTCATGACCCTTGAGAGAGGGTGTGGGTGGTTTTCGATAGTGCAACTGACCATCTCTTATTCATAATAGATGTTGGGTATGTTAAGACTCATCCCGATTATTTAGTTTATCGATTGGCCAAATCATAGACTCAAGCCACATCTTTTGCTTTTATTAGTTTAGTTCCTTGTTTTCATTTCCTTCCTTCTTGGCCTCGATTGAATCATTCTAGCAAATCTCAATGCTTGAAATCCAACTCCTAGTAGACGACACCCTAAGTACTCGATGATAAACCTTGCACTTGGGGTTACAAATATTAAAACTCGAACTCTTCCTAGCAATTGGGCATAGGTTGATACTCTTTTATAAATGGATACTTCATTATCAATTAATAATCATTCAATGCTTTCCTACAATTTGAATTGTGTTCATTAATCTGCTACTTGACACATGTATCTTATGTTTGCCTACATTTCTTAGAAAGAACTTCCCAATAGCCTTGAAGAAATAATGAGTTAGGTACCTTGGCACATGGTCATAGTGCAAATTAATCAAACTAAACCTATTACTTCTAAGCTAACTGGAAAAAACTAGTTAAACGTCAAAAGGATGTTGCATGTGCAAAAATGCTTTTGCATATCACATTAAGAGGATAGTTATCTTACTGCCTAAAAGTCATTAATGCTAGGTTGAACACTTGTACCTTAGTAATTAAAACACTTGATCCTATGGTGGTAATCTATAGCTTGTGTTATGTTTTATATATAGAGTTTTTAATTGTAATTCTACTATATCTAACATTTCTAATATTTCATATTTATGCTAAGAAATATTAACAAAACGTCGATAATATTCCATGGTTCTGTTAAAAAATAAGAGAAAAAATAATAAGAATACTGAGAACAAAGACAAATTAAGAAAATAATAGACACATTATGGTTCGCATATAAGAGAGTGAAGACTAACATGAATACACGTCGATATGATGGTTCTTCCTTAGATTACTATGAAATATATTGGATTATAATAAACTATAAGTGGGTGTTAGAATGTATAAAGTTTTGATGATAACAAATCCAAGTGTTGTTATTGTTGCTCCAAACAGACTTTCCAAACAAGACCTTACTGCTGTTCTCAATGTATTAAAACTGCTTAACTAATGGTTTATCAAGAATAGGTAGTCAAGTCAGCAATGTAAGAACCCCCGTGAGAAACAGGTCCTGTGAGGTGTTTGAAGCATATCTTGTGAAGTGTTTCAAACATAAGATATAAAGTGCAGCTATGACAAACAGGTTCTATGAAGTGTTTGCAGCAAAGTCATTCTACAAGATGACTAGTGGTTACAACAAGATGTCTTGATTTGATTTGGTTTTATATTTTTAGACTCTTGTTAATATGCCAATTAGAAAGTTTTAATTTACCACTCACTGGAAACGGTTTTGCTTTTCGGAAAATATTTCGTATCACCCTTGAAAACAACCCTGGGAACAGGACGATCAGAGTGTTTCCAGAATAAGCTGCGAAAAACTGTTTTGCACGATTT
>NCQV01112253.1:2110-14778 GCA_002740545.1 Lophocereus schottii | reverse complement strand
GCTTGTACATACGTACGAAGTGCATGATAAGTCTCCAACCTCAGTGTGAAATTCTAAGCCCTAATTCTAAATCCAGTTGTTCATTATAGATTGTGTAATCCAACCCTTGTTTATTCCTTCATCATTATCTTTAGGTCTTAGACTTCCATGAATGATTCTCTCACTTGCTTGTGACACGATTACTCTGGAAAAAAATGATGAAAAAATGAAAAAATGATGAGAAAATGTGTTATGAATACAGAAGAAAAAAGAAAAAGAGATGGAATAAAATTTGGAATGACCAGTATCCCTTTGAGGCATGCGCTACTGGGCGTTACTCTTTGAGGCATGTGCTACTGGGCGTTACCCTTTGAGGCAATATTGCTATTGGGAAAGCTTGCTTCCAATGTTAGTATGATAATAATGTAGTTGTGTCAGTCACATGGGGTTGATTCTAATTCTAGTAAATCTAAGCCTTGGGGTGATGACAAACTTGCACACTAGCACTGGGATGGATTCAGAATCTTGATGTTCAATGGGATGAAAAAATTAGTGCTTTGATGTCATTTATGAGGTAGAGGGCTTTGAAGTACATTCTGTGCATATATAGGTCAATAACTTGGTCACATTGGTGATTTAGTTGATTAGAACGTGTGCATATCTTCCCCAAATTTTGTACATATTAGCTTTGAGAAAAACCAAAAAGATTTTCTTTTCTTTTTAAAATAATTTTTGTGGGTATTTTACCTGAAAACCCTCACGAGACTTCACTTGTCCACTTGGGAGACCGAGGGGTTTAAAGGGCTTGTTGCATACACTAAATACAACTGTTATTCCTACGACAGTGAGTTAGGATTTTCTTTTAGTTAGATTAGTTTGTTTTACTCGATGATGAGCAAAATTTTAGTGTGGGGACATTTGTTCATGCCAAAAATGTGTTATCTTTACAATACTTTTACACTTGTTTTATGCTCGTTATAATTATTATTTTTAGGTTTTTATTTGATTTTATTTTATTTTATAAGTTTTGAACAAAATGAGAATAATTATGCAGAAATTCAAAAAAAATGCTGAAAATGCCGAAAATGAAGAACTGGGCCAAATTGACCCGTCCCAATCCTAAAAGCCCGTTTGTTTAGCCCAAAAAAAAAATAAAGTCTAAAACTAGTAGCCCATCAGGTGCTAGGCACGTGACCCTAAATTATCGCACCCCCTTCTCACTTATCTTCTTCTTCTCTCTTCTCTCTAGGTCCTAGAAACCAGAGAACCCGACTCCTCCATCTCCTCCATTCCTCATCGTCCCCTTTCTCTCTCTTCGAACAACCAGACCACACACCACCACTGAGTGCCAACTCATCCACCATCCTCACCCTTCACGGGGTTTTATGCTAAGGATGCTAGCATAGCACACCTAGTCGCACCATCTCCTCTGACCACACGTCTCAAGATGAACGGTAAAGATTGGATGAGCTTGGGTATATATTGAAGAAGCCGGCTCCAGAAGAGGAGGTTAGAAGGGTTTTAGGGTTTAATTAGTTTAATTTTTGAAGTTTTCTCTCATAATTCAGATGCAATTTTTTTGATTTTAAGGGTTAGGCTTTGATGTTAGTTAGGTTCTCGGTCTAGAATTTCATGTAACTAATTTTGGTTTTGTTAATCTTTGGTTGATGTTCACGAATTAAGCTTGCAAGTGTAATGATTTTGGCTTTGGGTTAGTTGATTTCATTTGATTTCCCACCTACCCTGTTACAGTTTTGTGGAATTGACAATGGCGTTGCCACCATTGTTGATATATACGAGCTGAGCTGCAAAGCAAGGAAGCTTGGGTCTAGTATATCTTCTTCCATCCCCCTACTTTTAGACCTGTCCGAAACTTGTAAGTAGCAGTTCTGCTGATGGGCTAATTAGGTTGATCGAGCTCTCCATTCCATCTCCTCTATGGTGCAACCTCAGGGTTTGATCTCTGTCTCCTCGTGTATTATCGCTGATGAATACATTGGTCATGTACGAGTTGGTTAAATGATGATTGATGTAGCAAGTTCTTTCCCCTCCCCTGTTTACAAGTTGAGTTCAATTTGGTGATTGAATGGTACTATTTCGATTTATCTGAATTCATGTGGTTGTATGGCGATTGATTTCAGCTGTGTTGTTCACTAATTGGAGTGGATTAAATTAGATCAGTTGCTTGGTTTTGGTTGTTTCAGATTTTGGGAATTTGATTGTTGATGATAATGGATGCTGGTTGACATTGAGATTAATTAGTTAATTAGTGAGTTAATTTCCCATGGTTTTGGTTCACATTTTAGCTCTGTATTAATTTCAGTTTTCAACCTTTAGGTTTTAGTTTCGATTAAATGTTGGTTGAGTTGGTAAGTTCATTTAATCTACCTTATGTTTAGGTGAATGGTGTTGAATGTATTAGACTCCTTAGTACGTTTATGTTTAGTTGAATGTTTAGTCGAATGCATAGTTGAATGTTCAGTTGAATTAGGGCACTAGTTCTCTTTGAATGGTTTAATTTGGTCTAGTGTGGATTAACTAGTTAATTCACCCTTTCCTGTAACCATAATCTTGTCTATTGTTCCTGACGAAATGACCCTCAAGTACTACAGCAAAAGCTGTACCCTTACGGCTTTGGTTTTATACTCAAATTTATCCTAACAAATTAAATCTTCTTCTTCGCTGGAAAAATCAAGAATAGGAAGATTTTTACATATCTTTTGAAAATTTGAACAATCTTTGAATCTTTAGCAGTCTATGTCCATTTACTTTCTTGAGTTTCTGTTATCACGGTTTTCTTAATTTAGCTAAATTTTTAATAAATTTGAAGTAAAACAACCAAGAAATCTTTCTAATTGATTCCTCTCTTCAATCTTCTTAGGAAAAATGTTTATTTTTCATAAAATATGCTTTTGTAGAATGATTTGTCCAACTTTTGTTTCTAGTCCTAAGAACTCTATTTCTTGAACAACATAAATGCAGTTGTTCTTACTAAGGAGAATACCATGATCAATAAATCTTTAGGTGACAGCTGGAATGTCATCTTTATGTTGTTTTATGGTCTTAGAAAAGATAAGAATATCATTGATGTAAACTACATAAGAGTGATTAAAATCTTTGAAGATGTTATCCATTTTAAGACTACATGACATTACTGTCCACTTATAATATCCTCGAGGGGCACTAAAAGCAGTGAAAAGAATGCCTTTTTAGTCCATTTTTATATGTTAGTATATAGTTTTACACAACCAATAGGCTCTTTGAATTCTATTGAAAAGAACTATTTTAGTAGGAATATAATAATCATTAGGTTTTTAGCAATTGATTACCATCTGGACTTCATCTCTTTTTTCTTCAGCATGATTCTCACCATGAAACTAGGACTGGTGTAAGAACTCTTACTGTTCCTAATTAACCTTTTATCTAAAAACTTTTTTGATTTCTTTATCAAACTATTGGATATATAGATTTGGATACACCATTTGTTTAACTCGAATAATAGTGTTAAGATTTGACAAAGTAATCTTTGCAAATGTCTTATCATTGTCCCAAAACCTAAGACAATTATCAGAGTAGAGTTCTATGCATAATTGCTTTTGTTGTTCAACAATCTTTTCATTAATAGATAACTCTAGTTATAAGATTGTTAGTGCTATTTCACATTGTACAAGGATTATCTTATCACCATGTTGGCTGTTTGTAAACTCAATCTTTTAATTAGTGTATGCTTTGTTTAATTTATCAATAGGAATCAAGTAACCATTTATTGTAAATATGATTTGGCCTATGGTCTATGTGCATAGAGAATACATCCTTTAAAAATCATTTCCAACAATTATATCATGGAAGAGTTAATCAGTATCCCATAAAATTGGTGTAATGGAATGAACACGTCCTATTTCTATAGATAACCCTTCTATGGCTTTAGTATAGTTTATATGTCATTATCAGCTATTCTTATTTTTTAAAGGATTTTTTTTTCTTTTTCCACATGAATGCTAAAAATAGGGATCTTTTTTCAAAACAAACAGAACAATCACTATTGATGTAAGCATACAATTCATATCTATTATTGTCCCTCTAAGCATAGATTTATAAGGATATAAATGCCATTAGGATTAGCATTGGTGACTTTATAACATATCTTCGTAGTCATATCTTTAACTAGTTCAGCCTCATAAATTGGCTCAGTGATGATCCTCATTTTGACCCAATGATTTTTATATTTAAACCCATACTTCGAGCTACATTGTGTCCTACGAGCTTAAAACTCATTCTACTATTTTACTAGTCACACTAATTATATCATTTTCTCTAAGCTCTTCTTTAGCTGCTGAAGATTGTTTTGACCATGCTAATCTTGTACCCATACTTCTCAATAGTTGACGTTTAATTGTAATTTTTTCATTCTCATTGATTTTTATTACATTCTTCTTGTTGATTTTTGTAGGATTGGCAAAACTAACTATCTATGACCTATAGATTCTTATCTTATGTGGATTGGATTTTATCATTTGAATTTTTTGCATTGGAGTTAGAAATTCAAATTGTTATGTCTCTTTGATTGTTACCTTAGTTTTTGGATGCATGATACTATCTAATTTGTAGATTATTTTCCAAAAGATCCTTAGTGGGTAGCCTCATCTCTTCATATCAATCCCAATTGCTTCTATTTTAAGGGATAAAGTTTTTAGCAAATTCATCTTTTAGGTTCACATAACATGTAGGTCAACAATTAAATCCTACTAGAACCATAATTTGATTATTAGATTTTGTATGCTTAATATCACAAAGCAAAATATAAAGATCGATATCTTTGCCATAATATTATAATGCTGTAATTTGAACGTGAACACTTACAACATAGATATACCTATGCTTTCTATCCTTGTTATGCTTTAAGAATGTTTTCCCAATTGATGAGATTTACTTCGCCCACATCAAATCCTCATGCTATTTTATCTCTAAGTCCATTCCACCATTTCGCATACGTGCTTACTCTTTAATTAAAAGATGGATTTTTTATAAATCATATCTTTCTCTATTATAGGAAGATTAAATCTTCTTTGATGCCTTTGTTCCCATTACCTACTATAAATTCTTCTACTTAAAGGTCACTGGGACTAATTGAGCTACTTTCCGTCATATGATTAGTTTCTTCATAATTGCTTTCTTCATATTCATCTTCCATTACTATCTCAACAATCACTTTGTTGTTTTTCAAGGCAAGTCAAGTGCTTCTTCTTCACTAAGCTCAAAACAATCTAAACTCCCCAAAGTTTTAGCAAGCTTGTTTTTTTTTTTTCTATTTTTGCATTCATGTGCATAAAGCCCTACTTCTCCGCATGCCCAACACTTCCAACTATTTTCCCTTGTAGGACAATAAGCAACTTTTCTAAAAAGTTGTCACATTTTGAGGCTGGGCTTGTTATAATACTTTCTTTTGTATTTTTCTTTCCTTTGCTTGTTAAAGCTTTTTTTCTTATAAATTTGTCAATATCCTACTCTTTGGAAAAAAAATAATAAAGCACACCAAAGGTTTGTAGAAAAAATCTATATGTTGAAAGCAAAAAAGGAAAGACAAAGAAAACAAAACAGGAAAAAAATAAACAAAAGAAAAAATAGGAAAAAAATGATGCAATAAGAGGATTTACCATTGGTTTTATATATTTAGGCACTTTTTCTTATGACATCACTTGGGGATGTGGATGATATTTTGAGAAATATGTTTTAGTTGGGAGATGATGGTTTATGCTCTTAGTCTTTCGCTTTTAGCTCCACAAATCCCAAAATGTTTGTTCCCTCCTTATCTTTACCCATTTGTCTCACTACAACCCTCAAAAGTCCTCATGATTGCCTTGTGTATTTTGCATCGTAGTGATGGCGAATTAGAGAGTCTTATCAAGCTTATGGTTGATATGGTCCTGTGGAGTAAGATTTGAGAGAACCACATTTTATTTAAACACATAAGTGATGAGTGTCTCATCCTTAAAGTGAGGTTCTAGTGGTTCTTCTAAGTTCTACTTATTATAATGTGCCGATATGATTGTTCAAGTTGATTTGAGAGATTGATTTAATATATTAATATGATGGTTCTTACTTTTTTGAAAATTTCCTCCTCCTATCTGTTTGTAAAAGTTTTTCATCACTTTTGGGCTAAACTTCTTGGGTTGACTTGATTATTGATGTTGCTACTGATGTCTTCCTGAGGAGGTTATTTATTTTTAGACTCGGTTTCATAATTGCTTAGGGACAAGTAATGGTTTAAGCATAGGGGAATTTGATGTGCACTCTCTTTTCAGGTCACTTTGTGCTATTTTTAGGGAGAATTACATGTTTTATGCTATATTACACATTCTTTTTTTGGTTTATGCTTGGGTATGGTTATTTTCAGTGTTTTGTAGATTTTTGGATCATTTTACCCCAAATTTGAGCATAAAATGAGTATACCTTGACTCCCCTCGGACATCCCCAAGTCACTATGCTCGTGGAAGGAAGAAAGATCATAAGAGTTTCAAGACAGAGCTCACTACGGACTGTCCGTGGTGAAGGCCACGGTCTGTGGTGAAGCCATAACTGCAAGCCTGTTCATTTTCCTTCATCGTGCGGCTGAGGTTGATCATATTTTCCTTTAAATAGGGCTATTGCACAGCAGATGAAAACACGCACAGCAAAAAAGAGAACTCCTCTCTAGTTTTTCCTTTCTTTTCCATTTTTTAAAGTTTAGTTTAGATTTCTAGTAGTTTTGAGTGTGAGTATTGAAGAAGTACTTGTTGTTTTGGAGCCCTTGCAAAGTTTGGAACCTTGAAGGATCTTCAATTGTGCTAAGTTTTCTTCTCTCAAACTCTATTTAGTTATTATTAATTTAAACATGTGGAGTAGTTTTCTAAATCTAGGGATTCTTAGCCAAGTATTGATGTTGGAATCTCTCATTTTTATTTAGTTGTACTTGTTCTTGATTGGGATTGGTTGAATTCTATCTTGTGTGTCAAATTGTTGTGATTGAATTTTGGCCAAATTTATTTGCTAATTCTAAGTAGTTAAGTGAAGGACTGAAATGTGAAACTTGCTATTTGATAGACAAGATAGGATTTGACTTAGCAATACTTGAAAGAGATTCTTTTGTTAAGAGGACCTTTAGCCATCAAAAATCCATAACTTAGACTAAACAAAGACATTTGAAAGAATGATAATTGATTAGTTTGGGCAATTCAGTTTATTTCAAAAGAAGATTAAATTGTAAATGCAATTGCACCTCTTTCAATCTCCCATTAGAGATCAAGTACTAATATATTCCATCGATCCACATCTTTATAAAGTCAAATAAATCCCTAGATGTTTTAAATTGATTAGATTTTCCAAATAGGTTATAGTGTCATTCGAACTCTCTATTGAAATTTTCTTGCTTAGCACTTTTATACAACAAAACTCAATAGATTACAATTGATCTCCGTGGGAAACTGTGCTTACAGACATAGGTCACCTACTTGACATTATATATTGCATTTGAAAGGAAGATAATCATCGTTGAGCCACATAAAATTTCATTGGTAACTTATTCTTTAATCAAAATAAGCAGATCTAATATGATAATATCTTACTCATCCTCCAGAAGTAGATCACTCTCCACATTTCCAAACCTATTATAATTCTTACAAAGGTAATGAGTCAAACTCACACTAGAGGTAAGCAAAATAAATAATCTAACTCTTATAAAACAATGTAGAATTCATTTATTGATAAAATGTAAAGACTACTAGTAAATACTTTTAATTAAACAAAAATTTGAGAAGCATGAAAATTGGGCCTATCATTAGTAGTTAGACCCCCCAAAAAAATTTATGCTACCTGATAACTTAACTTGAACTTGCTTGTGAAATCTAGGGTCTGAGAACCCGAACATGTTTAGGCCTCGTTTGGGTTGCACTAGTTATTTTTCAAAGATCATCCACACAATAACCTTTTGTGACAATTTGGAAATTTGTGACTAGTTTGCCGTAAGTACTTCTTTACAAAAGACTTTTCAATTTGCCACAAAATGTGCAGCTTTTGTGGCAAAATTTAATATGCCGCAAAAATCAATTTGCCACAATAGCTTATAATTTGTGGTAAGTCGAACATTACCGTAAAAATGCATTTGCTATAAAGTTTTATGTTTGTAACTGTTAATTTGCTAAAAAACTACAATTTTGCAACAATTTAAATCTTTTTGTAACAATTCACATTTGCCAGAAGATATTTATTTTTTGTTCAATTAAAATTTTACACATTTTATTATAACAGAATTTCATGTAATGTAATGCGATTGCTAATTGTTTTAAAAATTTTGTATCCATTTGCATATAATAATAAAAGCAAATAAATAGAAACAAAGGGATACTTGAAAGTAAAATTGCATTTCATATATATGAATATGAATCATACAATAGTGTAACAATCATACTCTACTCATATGATCTAAATGATGAAGAATATTGAAAAAAACTCAATATATTGCTCAAATGAGAGAAACACAACTAAATTGCACTAAAAATATGAAGGCGTGAAAACATGAAAAAGATGAAGCCTCTTATGATCTACATATATCTTTTACACTAAAAATATGAAATGGGAAAAACAAGAAAAAGAATTTTAATAAAGCAATAATGTTATCCATGAGATACAAAAATAATTACACTGTATTTATCTAAAAGCTTCAAAACAAGCAACGGAGTATTCGACATTTGTTGTTGGGATTGACAATCGATGTGCAATATTCACAACTACCTACCGCTACTGTGCATATGCTCTACTTTGGCTGAGCGAGCATAGCGTGCACTGTGCATAGCTAAGCAGGTTGGAAGTGGTTGTGCAATTGGGAAGCCTATGAATTTTTTCGTAGGCTATGGGGTTGATGTGTAGGTACTGGCAAGCTTTGCACACTATAGTATAGTGACTGTACCATGATGATTGTGCAGTGGCTACTGCACGGATAGTGTGGCGGCTAAAATTATTATTCTTACCAAGAATTAAGAATCCCACCTGCAAGTAAAGATTCTTACCAGAACAAGAAAATAAAAAGTTATCATGACCCAAAAGCAAAGCCATGGAACTAAGATCACCCCCAATGGTGAGCCAGTTTTTTTTAACTCACTAGTGGTGGCTTGCCACTGCCACTTCAACTCTCTCTCTAACGTTTTGCTTCACAATCCTCACTTTCTTCAATAGAAGGCTCATCACTTTGGCTGACCAAATAAAATAATACATATGGACCCTACACATAACCTATTTAATTGGTTTAGTTTTTTAAGTTTGGTTTGTTATTTGGCTTTATTATTTTTGAAAAAAATAATTTGCACATAATGATTTGATAACACAACTAAATAGAAGGTCATAATTTTTTTAAAAAAACAACAAAAGAATTTCAATTAAAAAAAAATTGACACACGGTTGAATATAGAAATTACAAGCGTTCGATAATAAATAAAAAAAAAGATACATTGGTTAACATTGACCAAAAAAATTATAATAATTCAACAATTTAAAAAAATAATAATATGATGATCATTCAACTATCCTCTTTACTGTCGACCCGAATTTCACTTTCATATTTTCTCAATCAAGTCCGCTTGGAGAGCTGCATGTGTGTCGGAGTTACGAACTTCGCATGATCGTTGAAAGTACGCCTCATAGCATGGATGGTGGTTGTGGTTAACAATTGGCTCAAGGATAGTTCCCCCGACAACGTTGTACTCAAACGCAAGCTCATAGTTGTCCCGCTCGTCCTCGACAATCATGATATGAAGTATCACACATACTCTCATAATAACAGTAATTTCTTTTTGATCCATTAGACAAGCGAGGCCGCACACAATAGCAAATCGAGCTTGTAACATACTGAAGGCTCACTTAACGTCCTTCCTAACTGACTCTTGACGTTCCGTGAAGAGTTTTTCTTCGGCTATGGGGAAATGGGATAGTTTTAACAAATTTCGCCCATTTTGGATAAATTCTATCCGAAAGATAATATTCTAAGGCAAACTTCTTCGTTCATTCCACTACGGTGCTAGCACCAATCTTTAAATACCGATTAACGGAATCGGTCGCTACACCATAGGCAAGCATTCGCATAGCTGCAATACAGTTGGTTAATGGCATCAACCCATATTTTCTGGCCGTGTCATACCTTACCTGAAAGTAATCTGAATGATTGCCAAGTGCTTTCAATCCTGGGCAGCTTCTCTATCTCTCTTAATACATCTCTTCTTTACTCGAGGCCTAAACATCAAAAACGTCAGCTTTGCTGTTGCTTGCCTAAGTTATAGAAGGAACATCATTTGTTATTGTATTTGTTGTTGATGTTAGACGAAAATCCCCATGACGGGTATCATGGTATCATCATCTGATGAAGAGGAGGAAGATGATTCTTCCTTAATGGGTAGCTTTTCAACATTGAAAGTATCCATTATAAACGACCTGTGCAATATAATAATGATTAAATGTTAATGTATAGAAGATTAATAATTTTATTAAACAACAATAGGCATGACCATTTTCATAAATTCATATCAGAACATGATTACACTAACTTATGTCTAAGACAACACATGGAAAATAAAAGTCACATAATAAGCTTTTATAACCTAAGATGAGCTATGTAGGTCTTGTAATCTATATAATTAAGGGGGAGGGGAGATATATTACTGAGTTGATAATGGTTGCCTTGATCTCTTCGCGTGATTTCTGCCATCCTATGCTTATAATAAGCCACTTGTTTAGGAGTCATTGTTGATGTTTCCATCATCATTATTCTATCCTCTTGGGCCCTCAGCTCTTGTTCCCTCATCATCATCTTCTGAGCTTTATCTATTTTTGCTGCTATGATGAAATCTTTGAATATTTGATTCATATTAGTATTGCTACTGTTTAACTCCTTCAGCTAAGTAGTGACTAAATCAACAACGGTGGTGTTTGCCCTTTCTTTGAGCCTTCTCTTCGCAGCTTTCCGACCCTCGGGTCTTTCACTCCCACCGATACCTTCATCTCCTGTGTCTTCGGTGCTAGGATTGGACCTTTTTACGATCCTTACCCTGGCTTAGGTGGGTTGCATATGGCCCTCCATTTTGGTTGGTCCTTAAGTATTTCATACCAATGCTACAACTCAAACTTCTTTCCTATATGCTGGATGTTCAACCTGGGAGCCTCCTCTAGAATCTTAGCATTATTCCACCCACTATAATTACGACGTTCTACTTCCAATGTAATGCCTTCCCATTTATTGACTATTGGGGCACACCGAAGCCATCGGCTATTGCGTATCTTTAAAGTATATGCCGATGCCCCTTGTGGGTGGTGCTCGTTAAAATTCGAGGCCACCCTCGACCAGGAGCTAGACTTCTTTTGATCAGCCTCGACAATAGGATCTATGCCTACATTAACTTAAGCCCGTATTAGCCGTTGATCTTCGGCAGTTGTCCACGTTTTCTCACCACCAACATCATCCCCCATTACTTCGTCTGCATCCCTTTCATCAGTACTTGACTCAATATTTGTCTCAAAGTGCCGCCACCCCGACCATTGATCCCATTGGTGTGGCTGAGGGTATGGAGTTGCTCCCCGCAGAAAGATAATTTGAGTTAGGAGGTGCTGGAGGATGATATGGAGGGTAATACATGTATTCAGTGCTATGCACATTCAATATTCATTATGTGTCAGGGGTAATATGGTGGATGATAGTTTCGAGGATGCTGACTTGAACCACTTAGAATCCTCGAGTTAGGTTAATTGTGGTGGGTAATATGAATGGTGCAGATGATATTGGTAGTTTTGTGGTGGATATAGGGGGTAAGACATAGGGGGATTATGTGTGGGAATTGGGGTAGCACTATTCCCCCCCAATTTGGGGTGAATCATCACCTTCAAGCAAACTCATAAAGGTTGGGGCTATTAAGGTCCATATTTCAGGTGCAATTACCACCTATAAGTTTGTTATTAATCGTATCAATATATTAATAATTTATAGTAATTGAAGGCAATGACTTTACATATAATCATATGAACATATAAACGTATAATCGTATTCAAATTAAATTTCCTGAACCAAATCATATTCATTTTAGTTACGAAAATCATATTAACATTGACAACGTGATAATGTTCAATCTTATACTCATTTTTATAAGTAACATTTTCATTAGCATATTCAATTTTGTAACATATACTAAAATCAAGTTCATTTTTATAAGCAACATATTCATATTTGTAAAATATACTAAAAAAGGAAAACATTCATTTTATGAATTAACATATTCATTTTAATTATCAAAGTCATTAAATATTCATTTTACTAACACATACTAGAAAAAGAAAAACATTCATTTTTGGAAGTAACATATTCATTTTAATTATTATAGTCATTAACATATTCATTTTAGTAACATATACTAAAAAAAGAAAACCATTCATTTTTTTAAGTAAAATATTAATTTTAATTATTATAGTCATTAACATATTCATTTTATTAAAATATGCTAAAAAAGGAACATATTCATTTTATGAAGTAACATACTCATTTTACTTATCACAGTCATAAACATATTCATTTTACTAACATATACTAAAAACGAAAAACATTTATTTTTTGAAGTAACATATTCATTGTAATTATCATAGTCATTAACATATTGTTTTTAGTACCATACACTAAAAAA
>NCQV01112239.1:0-21862 GCA_002740545.1 Lophocereus schottii | reverse complement strand
AAATATTTTACACTTGGATTTGTTATCATCAAAACTAAATATAATTATGCAACATTCATCCTTATAAATTACCTCACTAACAGTTCTTGTTTTGTATCCAATGATCTTTCTTTCTAGACTTATACTTCCATCTGCATAGGATCTTGCAGATTCGGAACTCATTCTACTCATTTCACTAGTTATACTAATTGTATCATCTTCTTTAGGCTCTGCTTTCATATATGAAGATCCTTCTCTCCAATCTGATCATGTGCTCATGCTTCTTAATAATTGGGGCTTAATGGTGACTTTACCCTCCCCATTAATTTTTATTACATTTTTCTTATTGATTTTTATAGGGTTGGCAAAGCCAGATATCCATGCACGATCGATCTTTATCCCCTGAGGATTGGATCTAATCCTCTGGATCTTTTGCAGAGGGGTAGAACTTTTAAATTTTCTACATTTATTATTGTTACCTTAGTCTTTAGATTTATAGTATTAGTTAATTTGTAGATAATTTTTCAAAATATCCTTAAATGTTATCCTCTTCTTTTCATATCTATCCCAACTACTTTTATTTTAAGGGATATAAAGTTTATAGCAAATTCACCCTTTAGACTCACATAATATCCAGGTCGACAATTCAATCCTACCGATCCATTACACAAATTAATCTTAATCCCTGTGATAATTTGATTACTAAATTTGGTATTTCTGATATCACATAGCAAAGCATAAAGATCAATATTTTTGCCATAATATTGTAATGGAGTCATTTGAACTTGGACACTTCCGATATGGATATACCTATACTTTCTATCTTTGCTATGCTTAAAGATATTCTCCCAGTTAATAAGGTTAACTTCTCCAACGTCATACTCCGAATCTTTTATCTCCATATCTCGTTCCATCATTTGATATACATGTTTGCTTTTTAATTGAAAGATGGATTTTTTATAGATCATGTCTTTTTGGATTATGAGAAGAACCTAATCTCCTTTTATAGCACCCCCAAAATGCTAAACCATGAGTGTTTTAGTCAGTAAACATGATAAAGTAAATGAATAAGTAGGATTAATGAAATAAATAAAGATGATTCAATTAAATAAATATGGGTTAGGGTCGGGTTATTACACCTTTAAGTTCCTTGTGATCATTATCTACAACAAACTCTTCTCCTTAAAGATCACCATGACTAACTGAGCTGCTTTCCATCATATGACCTATTTCTTCATAATCATTTTCGTCATATTCATTATCTAAAATAATTTCAACAATCGCTTTGTTATTATTTGCGGCTAGGTCTAATGCCTCATCTTCTTTAAGCTCAATATAATCTAGGCTACCTAACGTTTCAACAAGCTTATTATTCTTTTCATTTTTGCATTTGTTTCTCCCTGCAGGACAATAAACAGCTTTCCTAAAAAATCTATGTTTTTTAGAACTTGGTTTGTTACAATATTTTCTTCTATATTTCTCTCCTCTTTACTTATTAAAGCTCTTTTTCTTCTCCTTTTAGGATCTTTTTCCCATTGGTGAGGTGAATCCCAGTAAGTTAGGAATTGTTTCTTAATTTTCTTTTTCTTTCGAAGATCAAGGCATTGATCATTGACTCATTTTCTTAGATAAGAGATTCTTGAGTTAAGAGTGTCAATGACATCTATTATCTCAAACCATGCCATGTATTTTTCATTAATTATGGAATTTATCAGATATATCAATTAGTCATAGAATATACCAAGATTAGTTTCATTATGCCAAATTTTGTAATAATATTGACTAAATTTAACAGTATAATTCTCTAGGTATCTCATGCCCATAATTCAATATTGTTAATCTTTCTTTGCCATTCTCTTGTTTTTCTTCAGAATTAAGTTTAACTGCGATAAATTTGGTCTCTATTTCCTTGCATAAATTTATGAACATAGTAGCTAGTATTTCCATCATTTTTAATATATTTCTACCGTCTTCACTTAATGAATCGTATCAGTCAGCTACAGTGTCAGAAAAACTATGTTCGATATAAGTTAAAAAATTAGCAATAGTCCATGTAGTATTTAGATTTAAGACACTATTCGTGCCTCTTTTCCAATGTTCAAATATTTCTTCTCTATTATGAGCTCCATCTATATTTAAGATGTATTCTGTTTGACTAATTGGGGTAAGGCCAATTTCTTCAAAGGTAGTGGTTTTCCTTGGGATAAACCCAATGAAAAAATTGATTGTCTGTTCTACTGAAACGTACCTAGGTCTTATAAAATGAGTATTTCTTCTAGAAGGTTCACCAAATTCTCCATGCTTAGGAACAACATTGTTAATCAAATTAGTCTCTATTTCTCCTAAGTCAAGTTCTTCCCCAATTTCATTAATCTCATCTTCAACAGCTATTTTACCATATTTTTTTAATCCAATTTTCTTCTAATTTCTTCTAATGGCAACACATTCGGATCTTCTAATAAGGTTCATTTGTTGATATATTTCTTTTTCTAATTGGGGATTGTTCGTCTCTTCATTATCATCAGATAACACATTATGTTTATCACTAATTGCGCTCATGATCTTGTTTAATTCTTTTGGATTTTGTTCTTTTTCGAACATGTTCCGTAGTTCTTCAAGAGTATATTGTTCATACTCTATCTTCTTTTTCTGTCTTTTCAGTCAGTTTTTACCAAATTTTTCTCCTAATTCTTTTCGGATTTTCATATCTTGTAAAGGAAATGAATTTTTGTTTTTTTTGGGTTATAGAAGAGATATTTATGTTGAAATAGAATACTAATACTTGGACTAGATTCTCCACTATGCCTAACTTCATTAATAAGAAAAAGATGAATTATGGTTAACTGGTTTCTAGGCTCCTTGGCTTCAGTCTTAATTTTTTAGCTAATTTTACTTTTAATTCTAAAACTATATTAGTAATACAGTTTAATTGAGGTGCTACTGGAGAAAGGCCTTTTGGTGAGTGGATAATATGTGCATAATTAGGATCAAGATAGGCAGGTGATGATCAAGCATTAATTACAATTAATTGATCACTAATTAGCTTAATTACCTTAATTACTTTTGGTCACGTAGCTCTTATACTAGTTGAAAGAGGGCTTCGAATACTATTAGTGAGCAAAATACCACATACATAAATTTTGATTTTTAGAAAGTAAGTTTTTAAGGATTGAGGATAAATTTGTAAATATGAAATATTAAGGCGTTTATACAAATTAGGGTCCTTTCTGTTGATTTTCTCAAAAGTCAAGGTACCTTATGGTTATTTTTAAAAACTGAGGCGCCTTTTTGTTGTTTACATAAAACTTGAGGTACCTTCGCATCTTTTTTTATCGCCAATAACATCTATATTGATCGATGTACACAAAAGCACTAAATATCATGCAAAAAAGGAAAAAAGGTAAAATAAATATAAATTCTCACTAATCTTATTGATAATGATCACTAATGACATGGCTGCTGATCACTTAGTGGAAAAACTATATAAAGACATAACTGCAATTTAAGTTAGGTGGTCATTAATCTTATGTCTATTGATTACTAATCATGTAACTATTGATCACCAATCTTATTCGTATTAATGACGAAACAATAGGGAAAAAAAGAAAATATTAATTTAAGTGGTCACTAATGTTAGTGATAATCAACAGTAATCATATGACTGTTGCTCACTTAATAGACAAAAAGTAAATTCTGCACATTTGGCGGGGCTACAGAGGGTGTAACATTCAGTTAGATGATAACGAATGTTATGGCAGTTGATCATCAATGCCATCTCTAGAAAGACAAAATTCCAAGCGATGAGGGGAAAAACTAAACATTAAGTTAAGTGATCACTAATCTTATGGCTACTGATCACTACTTAGATAACTTTTAATGAACAATCTTATGTTTGTTGATCACCAACAACACCTCTATTGATTGCCATCTAGACAAGGACTGAATTCAATGGGATGGGTATCAAAGTGAGCAATAATTTAAAAGATAGCTAATGTTAAGCCAAGGGAGCACTAATCACATCTCTGTTCATCACCAACTAGGATCCTTAGCCATGTTATAACAAAGATTTATATGTGCTATTGATGACCTCAAATTCTAACTTATTTCTTCTTTTGTAGGTTCCTATTAAGCCTGTGTTGGATGTGGACAACCCAATGGTGGTACAATGCCACTCTTCCAACAAAAATATCCTCAATGCCTTGATACATTTTTTAAAAAATAAAAATGTTATCATATTAAATTTTTAGCAATGAGGGGGAGAAAGTAAACATTTATTAGATTATCACTAACATTATGTCATTTGACCACTAATCATATGGTGGTTATTGATAACTTAATAGACAAGGACTGAATTGTAAATATTTTATCACTAAACAATAAGTTAAGTGCTCAATAAACTTATACATATTCATCACTAATAACATCATTATTGATCACCACCCACACAAGGATTGAATTAAAAGCAATAGGGAATAAAGCAAACATTAAGTGAAGTGGTCATTACTCTTGTAGATACTTATCATTGATAACATAAGTATTGATCACCAATCTTATGCCCATTGATCACTAAATCATTAGGGGAAAAAGCGAACATTTAGTTAAAAGCTCACTCATGATATGCCACTTGATTGGCAATAACATCTATATTGATCACTATACACAAAAACACTGCATTTCAAGCAATGAGGGAAAAGTAAACATTAATTTAAGTGATAACTAATCTCATTGATAATGCTTACTAATCACCTGATTGTTGACCACTTAATAGACAAGAACTAAATTCTAAATAATTGACAAAAAGGAAAAAAAAATGTAAACATTAAGTTAGATGATGACTAATGTTTGCAAAAGGGAAAAAAATGTTAACAATTGGCAAAAAGGACTGAATTTTAAGGGATGGGGATAACCGTGAAAACTAATCCAAATGACCACTAATTTATACAAAGAGATCACTACGGACATCTGTGTTGATCCCCAACTAGGATGCTCACCCATTTTATAACAAAGATGAATACATTATATTTATTAGCTCAATTTCTGATTTCTTATAGTGTACAGCAGGTTGTTGCCCGGGCTGTGTTGGGTGTGGAACATCTAGTAGAAGTTTGATGATCCCTTTCTTAAAACCATGGCTCTCATCCTCACCTTCGATTCTTTTCTTGATCTCGTCATTAGTCCATGTGGACATCGCAGGAGCTCTCTCATCACAGTTCTCTTAAGAATGATAACTCTATCAAAGTAAAGCATATGAAAATATACGATAATTAAAAAACATATAATTATTACATGCACTTAGGTAACTTAGACACATATGAATAGTTGATCACTAATGCATAAGTTATTGACTACTAATGGATTCTACCATTCCTTTTTTAATGGAACTGTCATTTTTATTGCCTGTGCACATTAGTGTATATTGATGAGGGTGTTTCCTTGCATTGATCACCAATGTTATCGAGGGGTGCACACTTATAATAGGTTTTGTGATTGTCAATTACTTGTTGAAAAGGAGGAGTCACCATCAAGAAGAAGAGTGGACTCTAGAAATTAACCTTTTTTGTGGCCTTTGACTCTTTGTAGTACTTCACACTATTGGCGTGTTTGTCTAAGAAAAATTAGCAATAGCTTAGGGAAGTGATCTGGTTGGCGTCCTTCATAGTTTTTAGGAAAGATCCACAAGTGGTTCTTTAGTCCACTAAAGAGGCAGTTGACCAAATATATGATGAAGTTTCTCTTGAATCATTCCCCTT
This sequence comes from Lophocereus schottii, assembly GCA_002740545.1. Taxonomy (NCBI): domain Eukaryota; kingdom Viridiplantae; phylum Streptophyta; class Magnoliopsida; order Caryophyllales; family Cactaceae; genus Lophocereus; species Lophocereus schottii. Next base: position 16,133 of record NCQV01112239.1, on the reverse strand, counting down.
CATTTGTTCTGTCCACTATAAACTTTAGTATCGGATTGAGTTTCAGGGTGTTCTAATCCAGTCTATGATTGAGCATCTTTTGCCCCCTTCTATTCCTATCATACTTTAATGTAGGGTTATTGCTATTTGGAAGAGACTTTATAATGTCAAAAACTATTATGTCATATTTCTCACTCCTCTGATTATCCTCGTCATCAATGTGTTGCCCTTCATTACTCGGATCCTTATCTACACCAACAGTTTCTTCTTCAATTGAATCGGAACTTGGTAGGTTTCACTTCAAAGATGTAGCCTTTCCATACTAAAGGCCATGATATGTCTCTCATCCCTTGCGATCATCTAATAGGGAATGCCTTCTTTTTGGCTTCTCATTCTTTCTTTCTTTCAACTTGTACCCCCTTTGCTACTTGGTAGGTTTCATTGGGGATTTTTCACAAGTTTCTTTTTTTTCATTTTAGGGCTCGTCAATGGATTTCTCACTGTTCCCATCTTGTTGTGTTTAGCCTTCTTAAGAGATTTCTTAGTCTCTGTCTCCTTATTTGCAGGCTTTTCAATTGCGTTTATTTGCTCCTTTTCTTCGTTTTATCATTTTTGTCAAGCAATCTATCAAAAACTATCTATTTCTTTGGACTTTTCTCTAGTATTTCCTTTTTTCACCTTTAGTGGAGATTTATTACATTTTTTCTTTTTACTAAGAAGCTTTTCAAGGTTCTATTTGCTAGCTTTCCTATTCTCCAGACCTTTCTGCATGAGTTTGATGAAGTCACCTTGTTTATGTGTACCCTTCTTTGGTGATTTGTCCCTTTTTTTCGTATTATTTGCAGGTTTTCAAGGGAGACTTTTTCACTACTCTTCTTGTTAGTGTTTCCCTTCTTTTCGGTCTTCTTGTTTTGTAGCATCTTTGGTGACTTGTTCCTCTTTTCCTTATTATTTTGTAGGTTTTCAAGGGAGACTTGTTCACTACTCCTCTTATTAGGCTTTCTCTTCTTATTTTCAGTTTTTCAGGGGGGTCTTGCTTACTGCTCTTCTTAACACTCTGCCGCTTTTTCTCATTCTTCTTATTTACAAGTTTTTGAGGGGGTTGATTTTTTGCTCTTCTTCTTCAGTGCAGTTCTCTTCGATGACATGTCAGATCCTATCGCCTTCTCACACCACTCTCAACAGTTCGTGTAATGCCCCGACTGCACCTGGGTCGTGGGCAGTTAATATGAATGACTTTAAGGATTGTCGACTGACCCCACAAATCACCACAAATCTTTCCATCGTGTTTTTTTCTCGCTCACATGCTGCCTAGGAAACTTCCCAGGAGGTCACTCATCCCAAGATTACTCCCCAGCTAGCACACTTAAATGTGTAGTTCTTATAAGTGGGCTTCTCAAAAAGAAAGGTGCACTTTTGGTGATATAAGTAGTCAGTAAGCCACACTAGGGTGTTACAATTCGTCACTCTTCCCCTTCTTATTTGGTCGCTCTTTAGCAGGGGATTTTATCTTTTGAGGCCTCATTCCTGTCCGCCTCATCCTCATCATCTACTTCATTTGTACCATAGTCACCACCGTCTATCTTGCGGGCAAATACTTTGAATCACCGCTTATTTGCTTGTGAGGAATTACTCCGACTTTTATCACAAGAGCTTTTCCTTCGATTAGTGTCATCTTTAGTTTCTATCTTAGTAGCTACTCTAGGACTCCTTAATATAAAAACTATGTTAATAATGACTCCGAAGTAAGCCTGTATTAAGTAGCTTTAAATGGCCAATACTTTTTGCCTCTTTTAGGAACATAGTCCCAATGCTAACGGCCTCAAAGATATGTTTTATCATTCCAAATATTTCTCCTTGATCTCATCAGTATGTCACCTACAATGGAACTAGAAATTTATGTATAAAGTATAGAACAAAATAGCATAGTTATATAAACTTACAAAATACAACTGATCACTAATCATACTTTAGATCAGCAATTGCATTTTAGATCATTAATCACAACTCTATTAATCACCAACAAGGCAAGCAACTGTGTACTAAGCATATGATAGGAAGTGCAAAGGTATGGCAGCTATTTGTTAGGTAAAGTTTTGGTGTTTGTTTTGGGGGCTAGAAAAGGTTATTATCAATAAGTTGAAAGCAGATATTATGCCTAAAAGTATAGAATAAAGTAGTTCTCTTCTATGGACTTATAAAATATAACTAGTCATTAATCATATTCCAAATGACCACCAATCCCGACTCTATTGATCACCAATCACAAGGCAATGCACTAATTACTAAGCAAATCATAGGAAGTGTAAAGGTAAGTGAGTTATCTGCTAAGTATAGTACATGTTCGTGTGTTGGTGGTGGGGTAAAGGAAGGGTTGTTATTAATAAATTAAAAGCATAAACGTATGCATAAAAGTATAAAATAATATAGTTTTCTTCTGTGGCCTCATAAAATATAACATATCACTAATCATGTTCTAAATGCTCACTAGTCATAACACTATTGATCATCAATCACAACTATATTGATCACCAACAAGGAAAAGGAATAATTTATGAACAAATGAGGAAAAAAAGTAAATATTTACAAAAATGACCACTTATCATATGCCAGGAGATTGCTAATAAAATTGTCTATTGATCACATCAGGATATGAATTTAATTTTAGGTAGCAGGTGGAGGGGAAGTAAAAATGTAGATATCATGCTATCACTAAATTGATATCTATTAATCACAAACTAGACAAAAAATTTAATGGTAAGAAATTAGACAAAAAAAAGCATCATTTACATAACTTATCACTAACCATATTTCAAATGATTACTAATCATAACTTTATTGACCGACAAGGAAAAGAACTAATTACTAAGGATGTGATGGGAAGTACAATGGTATGGGCTTTATTTGTTAGGCACAGTTTGTGTATGTGTGTTTGGGGGGTAGAAAAGGGTGTTACTATTAGTTGAAAGTAGAAATTATATGTAAAGTACAGAATGAAATAGTTTTCTTCTACAGACTCAGAGAATATAACTAGTCATTAATCATATTCCAAATGCTTGCCCATCACAACTCTATTGATCACCAATCATAAGGCAAAGGACAAATTACAAAGAAAATCATAAGAAGTAAAAAGGTCAGGGAGTTATCTACTAGGTACAGTACATGTTTGTGTGTTCGGGATGGGGGTTGGAAAAGGCTGTTATTAATAAGTTGGAAGCAGAAAGATATGCATAAAAGTATAAAATAATATAGTTTTCTTCTATGACCTCGTACAATATAACTAATCACTAATCATGTCCCAAATGATCACTAGTCAAAACGCTATTGATCACTAATCACAACTATATTGATTACCGACAAGGCAAAGGAATAATTCTAAGCAAATGAGGGACAACATAAACATTTCTGTAAATGATCACTAATCATATGCTAGGAGATCACTAATAAATTACCTATTAGTCAAATCGAGATATGGATTTAATTGTAATGGGCGGGAGGGGGAGTACAAATTTAGATATCGTGGATCACTAAATTGATATTTATTGATCACATGGTAGACAAAAAATTCAATTGGAAGCAATTAGACAAAAAGTCATCTTTTACATAAATGATTACTAATCATATTTCAAATTATCACTAATCATGACTCTATTGTCCACCAATTATAGAAGGATTGAACTTTGACCAATGAGGAAAAAATAAACATGTATTTAAATGTCTACTATTGATCATGAAACGAGGAAAGAAGTAAACTATTAGATAAGAGATCACTAATCATATTCCAAGTGATCAGAAGTCTAATGTATACTGATTACCATTAGGAAAGGAACTGAATTTGAAGTAATGATGAAATAAAAGTAAACATTAGTTAAAATACTCACTAGTCTTATGCTAGTGGATCACTAATCAAAAATGTATTGATCACAAGTAGGTAAGTATTCAATTGTCAGCAATAGGGAGTGCAAACTAATCATTCAAATAAATAATCACTAATCATATCTCTATTGACCACCAACTAGAATAAGCGAAATATTGGGAATGGAAAAGAAGACTTGGAAAAATGATGCATCTACATTAGGGACTAAAGAAAAATAATTCTATCAAATGTCCAAAAGTCCATGATTAGGAACGTATCTTTTTCAATTAACTAACTACACGTTGGCCATACTATTTAATATCATATGGTAGGGGATCGCTAATCAAAAGTGTAATGATAAGTAATCTTATGCTAGTGAATCACTAATCAAATGCATATCCATCACAAAGTGCACAACCATTGATTTGTCAGCAATGGGGAAAAATACATACATCATTTTTGTTGAAGGAATGAGTAAAAGGATCATAACTAATTGAAACAATGACTATATATCTATTGATAATTAATCACATAATAGTTGATCACTAAGAAAATATCTGTAAATTACCAACTACACAAGGACTATATAATAAAGAAATGATGGTAGAATTTGAAGGAAACACTTTAGGAATTTCACCAACTAATTATTTTAAAAAGAATCTTCTCTAATTGCTCACTAGATAAACACATATCCAAAATGATCACTAATACTATATCTTATGATCGCTAGTTACTTCTCTAGTGATCACAAAACAAACATGCAACATCAAAAACTATTACTTGGGATTTTTTATACATATTTTACCTCTATGAAGGAAATATTTAAGTTATTTTACAATTCGATTTTTTAAAAAAAGTGTACTCCGATGGATCATGAGATAAACACGCATCCAAAATGATCGCCCATACTATACCTAATGATCACTAATTACCTCTCTAATGATTGCAAACTAAACATGCAATGTCAAAAAATTTTACTTAAGGTTTGTTATACTTTTTGGCCTTTTTGAAGGTGATTCTTCTACATTTCCCTTGCTTGCTTCTTGATCAATTGATGAAATTATGTTGAGCCTCGAGAATGTGTTAGATCACAATATATTTCCACTTATAAACTTAGTTAGTTATCAATAGAAGTAGTTTTGGTAACATTATAAATATCTTTTGTGATCACTAGATCTGTTTATGGTAATCAACAAAGATATTTAGTTGATCATCAAACATACAGTGAGGTGTAGTTGGATGAGCTTTATTTTGTTGTATTTGACGTCTATTCTCATAAAAATAATAGCATATATTTTTAAAAATGATATAGCTTTGCTAATCATTATCACTAAGTTTGATGATCACTAGATGTATTCATGTTGATCACTAATGTCATGCCAATCGATCACCACTATTATCTCCATTGATCATTAAAAAAAGAAAAGGACTATGAATACTTAGCTATGGATAAAAAAGTACACATTTAATTATGTAATCACTAATTGTTATTGATGAATGTCATACTTACATAGGATTTCATAAGTGTTCGTCAGTACTTTTGGGCAATTAATATGCTTTACTGTATGATTTGTGCCCCTATTTCTACTATTATGCTTGGTTTTGCTTGTTTGAGAAGTGTTTGCAGATTTTGATCTTTTGAACTAAAAGTATGCTTGGTGCAATAAAGATTTTGAGGCCTTATGGATCAAAGAAGGTAGCAAAGAAGGCCCAAAGTCACCCGACACGGACAAACTGTGGCCAGGACCATGGTTTTGGAAGTTCCAAGAAGAATTGGGAGAAGGAGCAAGTGACAACGATCGAGGCAGTGGCCACCATGGCCTATTCGAGGCGGAGCCCATGTTCCATGGTGAGCTTTGTTTCCCTGAATTAGGTTGATTTTTTATCGACTGTTTGACTTCTAAGCATTTTTGCTTTTTTTACCGCTGCTTTATTGTTCTATGGTTTGGTTAGTTTCAACCCCCTGTTTTCACTTAACCGTAGTTTTCCATTTCATATTTTCTCAAAAGCCCTCTTCTACAAAATGTTTGCACAACAATCTTGTTTTTGTGAGTCTCGTGGAATCAGCCTCTCTATGGGCAGAAATGCCGGTAGAGGTAAGGCTGCCTATATCTGGATCTCCGCAGACCCCGCGAAAGCGGGACCCACACTGGGAGGTGTTGTTGTTGTTGTTGACTTCTAAGCATTTTTAATTTTTACAACCTTCATTTCTGTCACAAAAAGCCCTGTTTTATTGCGTTCATTCATCACCCTATATCCATTCCACCATCTGCATAGATCTTGGATTCCATTATTAGAGTGAGGGAGAGAAGTTGAAGAAGAAGGTTAGCAAGGAAGAGGGATCAGGTTTGCAATCGACGTCTTCTCTTTTCTCGTAAATTTATCATTTTACAATAATTAAATATTAAAGTTCATAATGTTGTAGTGGATTTTCAGTTGCGATTTTGTGAACCAACTGATGTATTTGCTTTGAGTATTTGTATTTCTATTCCTTAATTAATGTTTTTTCATGTTTAATCTGATTTTAGAACTTTGATTTGCAAGCATGTTAATTGGCCATCTTCTTTATTGATTTTGGATGTTGGGTGAAGTACAGAAAGGTGAAAATTGGCATTGAAAAACTAAAACCAGACTCATATGCATGAATTCTTGAGAAAGATTCATCATTCGATAGGACATGAGTGATAATCCTTTTCCTAATGAGTCTAGATTGATTAAAAACTATGACAGCGGGGAATTGAATGATACTAGGCACACCACTGTTGACCTTGACGTAAACTGGATAAAGATTTCTTTAACTTATGGACAATATTGGACAAAATAGGCCGAGTCGTTGAGGCGATTTCATATAGATGTCTTCATGAAGATCATCATGAACAAATGCACTATTTGTATTAAGTTGATGAACTGTCCAACCCTTTGTCACATCAACAGTTAAAAAATAGTGCATATTGTCCATCTTTGCTACTAGAGTAAAGATTTTTACAATAGTCTAAGCATGTAATCTACTTGGTACTTAGAACAACAAAATGAGCTTTGTACCACTGTATGAAACTAACAATGTGATATTTTACTTTGTACATCCATTTACACCCAAGCGCATTCTTCCTTGGGGGAAGAGTAGCATAGTCCCATGTATGATTATCCTCTAAAACCTTAATTTCCTTGGCCATAGGTTTTTGGCATGGAGCATAATAAGCTGCCCGAGAAAAAGTGCAAGGATTTTCTCGGGAAGTCGCGACTGCCCAAAAAAATCTACGAGAATAAGAAAATCGGTTACATCTAAAAAGGTTAGGAAAGAATGAGCAGTACCTAAAGAAGTAACTAGGCAGGTGACGAGTTGGCATCTTCTGTCATATTGGAGAGTGGGCTGAGGAGTAGGTTCATCATTGGTTAAAGAATACATAGTAGTATTGGGCTCAAGGCAAGATGCACGAGAATGAGGGACTGCTTAGGCTATGGGCTGCCGCTGTGGAGACGTGGACGATAACTGAGGAACTAGGTTGCCATTTGAGCTAGGGGATTGTGGGTTGTAATGTTGAATGATATCAAGTGGTAATAGAGAGGGATGAAAATGAGGACCATTTAATGAGTATGTTTGTGGGCTGGTGGTATTAGGAACCCACAAGGGATTATGGTAGCTGGGCTAAGAGGACTGGACCGTTTCGTGATGTTGGACACAACGAAATATGTTCTCATAACAAACCATATCTTGTGATTTAAATATTTTTCCTTTTTCAAGATTATAGACCCGTCACCTCTTTTGAGTATGAGGATACCCAAGAAACACACATTTAATAAAATGTGCATCAAATTTATCTTGAGATTTTGAGTGACTCTGTACACAACAGAGACAACCAAAAATTTTGAGATTCTTAAGAGAAGGTGTGACATAAAAGAGCATCTTATACAAGTTTTCATAATTATTCAACTTGGTCGGGTGTATTTCATAAAGTAAGCAGTGATTAGAACACACTCCCCCAAAAATGAAGGGGGTGTGACGATTGAAATCTTAATCCTCTAGCTACACTAAGAAGATGTCGATTTTTATGCTCAATGCGCCCATTTTGTTGAAGTGTGTCAGCACATAAGGTCTCATGGATAATTACATTTTACAGGAAATAGGTTCACAAAAGCCCTTTGAATTCAGTACTGTTGTCACTAATTCTTCAAACAGAAAAACCAAATTGAGTTTTATTCATAGAACATAAGTGCATTAGGAATTTTATGGTTTCACATTTATCTTTTAAAAGAAAAAAACCCACATAACATGATTGAATCATCAATAACACAAAGGAAATAATCGTAGCCTAAAAGAGAAGGTGTATGATAGGGCCTCATAAATTACAATGAACTAGCAAAAAAGGTTTATCTTCTCTAAAGTGGCTAACATGAAACACAAGTCTAGTTTGTTTGGCTCCATGACAAACATCGCAACAATCATATAAGCCTTTATTTAACATAAAATCATAAACACTAGATAAAGGAGCTAAGCTACCATATGACAAATGACAAATGCCAAGTCTTTGATGCCATAACGCAACATCATTTTTTTGTACTACTGTAAAAATAGACCTATTGGTCTGGATTTTTAGGTAATACACCCCATTTCTTGAATCACCCACACCAATCAGCTTCTTGTAGGTGAGGTCCTATACTAGGCAAAAATCAAGCCCATAAGTAACTGAGATTGATCTTTAGCAATCTGATGAACAAATATAAGATTATACTTCAACTTAGGACTAAACAAAACAATTTTTTGAACCAAATTTGGTAGGGACTATTCAATGCACATAGTTTTACGGTCAACTATAACAATATATATGGACATAGAAAGTTCATGCAAATTCTAAAACAATTCGAAATTGGAAGTCATGTGATAGGAGGCCCACTATCAAGAATCCAATGTAGAGCTTGAGAATAAAGAGCCTTACCACTTAGAGCATGTCCAACGGCTGGCTCGCGCAATGAGAGAGGCGTGGGGCAGATCGTGAGGCTCCTCGCTACCTTGCAGCGGCTAGCTTGAGCCTCACAGCTCCCCAAGCCACTGCAGGGCATGAAGACCCCTGGGTGGTTTTTTATTTTGGCTGGTTAGCGCCATAGCCAGTCAAAATGGCGTAATTTTGGGGCGCTGATAGAGTTTTTTTTTTTTTTCTACGGAGCCGTTGCAATTAAAGAAATGGAAAAGTTGGCAATGGAATGTTGGAGGCCCAGGCATGGTATGGAGACATTCAACATCCCTTTTCCATGTTTCTCATTTTTTTTGGCTCAAATTTTCTCTACGAATATGTTATTTTTCATACTAACAACACCATCAAAATTTCAATCTCTCATACTCTTGAAAAAAATTATGCATTTTCTCCCTATTGAGTTATTTCATCAAGAAAGGAGTGAAGTAAGAATTGTCTATTTTTAATACCCTTATAATTGTTTATTTTGTATATTAAAGTTAATATTTTAAATTTCTAATGTTGTTTTTGATTTTATTTGAAGAGAAGTTGTTGGTGCTCTATTTTAATCAAGGAAAAGGTGAGAAAATTGTGAGTGGCAATTTATTTTTATTGCCATGTTATTTGTAGCTATTATATGTTATTTATGTTAGAATAATTTATGTTAAAATAATTTCAAGTTATTATATGTTATTTGTGTAAATGTGACATAATTAAGATTTGTTTACATGTTGTAATTACATGCTATTAACTTAGTAGTACGTTTATATGTTTCGGGAAACATTAAGAGAATAAGCTTTTAATAAATATTACATAATGATATGATCACGAAAATATTTTTAGGCATGTCGATGAAGTTACGCTTATTAAATTGATAGTTGTTAAAATGAATATAGTGGGTAGAATATGCTTGGAATAATTATATGTCAAATGTTGAAATGTGACATGATTACAATTAAACATAAGTTGTGATTATATGTTATGAAATTATGAATATGATTATGTGTTTTGTAAAACATTATGAAAATATATTTGTAAATATGACTTGATTAAAATTAATTATATGTTGGTAGAATTTTTTTAGGCATGTTCAAGAAATTACGCATATTATAATATAACTTATTGAAAAGAATATAGAAGGTAGGATATGATACTAAAATGAATATCTAAATGACTATGATAATTAAAATGAATATGTTACTTCATAAAATAAATGCTTTATTTTTTTAGTATATGTTACTAAGATGAATATGTAAATGAGTATGATAAATAAAATGAATATGTTACTTCATAAAATAAATAGTTTTCCTTTTTAGTATATATTACTAAAGTGAATATGCTCCTTATTAAAATGAAATTAGGCATTTTAGTAGATGTCAATAAATTGAATATCTTAATGAAAATGCTACTTATTAAGGTGAATATAAGATTATATGTGTACACGTTAATATGATTTGGTTCGTGAAGTTTGATTTGAACAAGAACATTTGTTTACATGTTAATATGATTATAAGTGACATGATTGAAATTAAACATATGTTGTGATTATATGTTATGAAATTATGATTATGATTATACGTTTTGGAAAATATTATGGGAACATGTTCGTAAATATGAGATGATTAAAATTAATTATATGTTGGTAGAACATTTTTAGGCATGTTGATGAGATTACGCATATTATAATGTAACTTGCTAAAATGAAATAGTAGGTAGGATATGATAGTAAAACGAATATCTAAATGACTTGATAATTAACATAAATGAGTTATTTCATAAAATAAATGTTTTATTTTTTAAGTATACGTTATTAAAATGAATATATAAAGAAGCATGATAAATAAAATGAATATGTCACTTCATAAAATAATTATTTTCCTTTTTTAGTATATGTCACTAAAGTGAATACACTGTTTATTAAAATGAAATTAGGCATTTTAGTAGACGTTACTAAATTGAATATGTATGAAAATGTTACTTACCAAAGTGAATATAAGATTATATGTGTATATGTTAATATGATTTGGTTCGTGAAGTTTAATTTGAATACGAACATATGTTTATATGTTAATATGATTATATGTGATACAAGTATGCACATGGTTAATGAATGTAATGATTTAAATATGGTTATATCATTGTATGATTGTATGCAACGCTATGCATCTAAAAATGTTCGTGTTCTTTGTAATGTCATTTCCTTCAATTAATATAACCAATTAATATATTAATATGATTAATTATAAATTTGTAGGTGGTAATTGCATTTGAAGTATGGACCCTAACACTCCCCCAACCTTTATGAGCTTGCTTGAGAATAATGATTCAACTCAAGTTGCAGGGAATAGTGCTACCCTAATTCCCACATACAATCCTTATGTGTCTTACCCCGCATATCTACCACAAAACTACCACCATCATCTACATCATTCATATTACCCATCCCAATTAGCTTGAGGATTCTAAGTCATTTAAGTTAGAATCCTCGAGACTCTCCTTCATAAAATTAGCCCCGACATAAAATGAATCTTTGAATATGCACAGTGCTAAATACATATATTGCCCTCTATACTGTCCCCCGTCACCTGCTAACCCAAATTACATTTCTGCAGGGAGCAACTCTCACACCCTTAGCGACACCAACGGGACCAATGGGCGGGGTGGGGCCTTTGAGACAAATGTTGAGCCAAGTACTAATGAGGGGATGCGCAAGAAGTAGCATGGGGTAATATTGGTGGTGCGAAAAAGTGGACAGTTGCCGAAGATCAATGAATAATATGGGCGTGGGTTAATGTTGGCACAAATCCTATTGTTCAGGTCGATCAAAAGAACTCTTGCTTCTTGACTATGATGACCTTGAATTTTAACGAGCACTGCCTGCAAGGGGCATCAGCATGTAATTCAAAGACATGTAATAGCCGATGGCTTCGGTGCTCCCTAATAGTCAAGAAATGGACATGTATTATACTGAAAGTGGAACATAGAAATCACAATGGGTGTAATGATGCTAAGATTCTATAGGAGGCCTATAGATTGTACTCCGAGCATATGGAAAAGAAGTTTGAGTTGGAACATTGGTATGACATGCTGAAGGACCAATCGAAATTGACGGCGATATGTGGCTCACCTAAGTCAAGGTTAGGAATGTAAAAAAGGTCCAATCATGAGAAGAAGAGGCAGGAGATGATGGTGTTGGTGGGAGTGAAAGACCTGAAGGTCAAAAAGCAGCGAAGAGAATGCTCAAAGAAAAGGCTAACCTTCATTGATTTTGTCACAACTCAGCTGAAGTAGTTGAATAGTAGCAACACTAATATGAATCAAATATTCAAAGCTTTTATCATAACATCAAAAGAAGAAAAAGCTTAGAAGATGATGATGAGGGAGCAACAGCTAAGGGCCTAGGAGGATAGAATAAGGATGAAGGACGCCTCTACGATGACTTCTGAACAAGCAACTTATTATGATCAAAGGAAGGCACAAATCATGCAAAGGAGATTCGGCAATCATCATCAACGCAGTAAGATGTCCTCCCCCTCCCCCGCTTCATTATATAAATTACGAGAGATAGTACTATGTAACTTTTATTTTTCATGTGTTGTACGTGACATGAGTTGGTGTCATCTTGTTCTGATATGAATTTATGACAATAGGCATGGCTATTGTTGTTTAATAAAATGATTACTCTTCTATATATTAACGTTAAATTATTATAATGTTGCATAGGTTATTAGTAATGGATACTTCTAATGTTGAAAAGCATCATCTTCATTCGCCTCATCTTCATCAGATGATGATATTATGATAGCCATCATGGGGGCTGTCATCCAACATTAACATGTGCAACAACAAATGATGTTCCTTCTACAACTTAGGTAGGCAACAACAAAGTTGATGCCTTTATTATCTAGGCCTCGGGTAAAGAAGCGATGTATTAAGAGAGATAGAGGAGCAGCCTACAACCGCTTATACAAAGACTATTTCACGGAATATTCAGCGTGCAACGAACATTATTTTCGACATAGATTTAGAATGCAAAGGCACTTATTTCTCCGCATTGTGGAAGCAGTTGTCAAATATTGAGAGTACTTTTAGATGAGGTATGATGTGATCGGAAAGCATGGGTTGACACCATTAACCAAGTATACCGCAGTCATGCGAATGCTTGCCTATGGTGTAGCGGTCGATTGCATTGATGAGAACTCAAAGATTGGTGCAAGCACTGTAATGAAATACATGAAGAAGTTTGTCTTAGGCATTGTTCAGGTATTCGGGGATGAGTACTAGAGAAAACCCAACCAAGCAGATGTTGATTGCTTACTGCAAGTTGTTGAAACTCGTGACTTTCTCGGTATATTAAGAAGAATAAATTGCATGCACTGGGAGTGGAAGAATTATCCAGCAGCTTGGAAGGCATCATTTCAAAGGCAAACTTGCAAGGTGCCAACTATCATCCTTGTGGCCGTTGCATCATATGACATTTGGTTATGGCACGCATTCTTCGGGTTGCCTGGAAGTCTCAATAACATAAACGTCCTTGATTGCGCACTGGTTCTTCAAGAGCTATGAGAGGATCAGACTCCTAAATATGAGTATGTCGTCAATGAGTATGAGTACAAGATAGTATATTATATTTCAGACGGAATTATTCGAAATGCGTGACATTTATTAAACCATCCTGCTCTCCCTAGGGCCGAAGAAGAAAGTATTTACAAAACGTTAAGAGTCAGCTAGGACAGACGTTGAGTGATCCTATGGTGTGTCAAAAGCTTGATTTGCCATTGTACGTGACCCTGCTCGTCTGATGGATCAAAAGGAAATTGGTGTTATTATGAGAGCATGTGTAATATTTCATAACATGATTATTGAGGACGAGTTAAACAACTACGAGCTTGTATTTGACTATAACGTTGTTGACGGAATTATCCTGGAGCCGATTGTTAACCACAACCACCATCCATGCCATGAGACATACTTTCAATAATCATGCATAGTTTGCAACTGTGACACATATGCAACTCTTCAAAAGGACTTGATTGAGGAAATATAGAAGCGAAATTCGGGTCGGCAGCAAAGAGAATAGTTGAACGATCGCTATATTGTAATTTTTATTTTAAATTGTTGAACTGTTGTATTTCTTTTTTGTCAAATATTAATCAATGTATCTTTTTTTTTTCATTTATTATCAAACTCTTGTAATTTCTATATTCAAGTATGTGTAAATTTTTTTTAATAGAAACTCTTGTGTTGTTTAAAAAAAATTATCACCCTCTAATTAGTTGTGTTACCAAATTATTATACGCAAATTATTTCTCCCAAAAATAATAAAGCCAAATAACAAATCAAAACAAAAAAGACTAAACCAATTAAATATGGTTAGACGTGTGATTTATAAGTATTATTTTATTTGGTGACTCTTTCATTGAAAAGAGTGAAAATTATAAGATAAAAAGTTCAAAAAAGCATTAATGTGATAGTGGTAACCGCCAACCAGTGAGCCAAAAAAACAAAACTGGCACACCGTTAGCGGTAATCTTTCTTGATTTTTTTCTGTGTCAAAATTGTAAAAAGGTCCTCTACCTTGTCAGGGCTAAAAGTTCCATACTTTGAGCTTCCAGAGCCTACACTGTCAGCGGCGACCATGCTCCACCGCTTCTAGTCCTAGAACCCAACTGGCTCCCTGACCCTGTAGCAAGATCCTTTGCACCGTCAACATTGTTGCAGTTCTAAGGTCGACTTGAGGAGCGTCTGTTTCCTTGGTTTGGCCTCAATTTGGGTTATCCCTACCAATTCGGTGGATCGACCATTTCATAGCACTGGTTTCATTCATGGTCGATTTACTCACAGTAGGTACATCGCGACTCCTCACCTCCTCTCAGTTGACTACCTAATGCAGGCTTCGGGGCTGAAGCCTCTATTAATGGTCTGGTGTTCAACATTTGGGAGACCGAGTACTGCGCTCTTCTCGGATCACAGCAACATAAATTTTATTAAGAATAGGCAATAGTTCTAGCCACAGAAGGTTAGTTCTCATTTACCCGTATCGATATGTGTCAAGATCCATTAAAACTAGTGGATCTTCTCTTCCTCCTGATGCTTGACGAATGTACCAGATTGATTATACTTGCAGACAGGGATAGTGACGTAATTGTTCAGTTCATCCCAAAAGGGATTTAAGTTTTGTGGAATACTTTGTGATAGAAAGGTCCCCATTACTTGAGAATACTGCTCTTCTAGATCAATCCAAATCTATCTTGTCATTTCGGCATGTGATCCCAGCTGTTGTGATTCTTGTCTGTTAAATTGTAGAGCCAGGCTATGACCGTTGAGTAGTTGCATTTTTACTATGCACGAACTTTTAGGGACAATGAATCAGGCATGCTAATTTTTCCATTCACAACAACCAAGTTTATTTTTGGATTTCAAAGTATTGACCATAGCACGACTCCAATAGTCACAGTTCTCTCCTGTAAGAATAACTGAACTGATAATGTTACCTGGATTTTCTGAGCTATGTAGGTAATACGAGGACTGGGGACTATTCGGGTTGACGATTGGCGTCGGTTTGTTTTGTTTTACCTGATTCTCTATTTCCTTGTTCTTGAATGATGAAGGAGATAGGAACTTTTTTTCCCGAGAGCCAAACTTTGATACCAAACCGGAGACAACAATTGGGAGAGAATGATTTAGCTAGGCTCATCCTTCACTGTAGTAACGGCCTTTATAAAGAAAGAGTTCCAAAATACATACAATTCTAGTAGTAGAATACAAAAGCAGCTAGGCATCTATCGACAACCTACCTATCTAGAAGATAAATACAAAACATAAGTACAAAATAGAAGTACAAGATAATTTATATCTGTAACAATATGGAACTTCTTTTTATTGTTTAATCTTTCCTTTGGAATAAGGACTATGGTATAAATATGCCTCAATAGTGTTGGTTTGTTTTAAATGTTTCTCCATTCCCATTGTTCACGAGGTTAATTCAACTGATATAATCCAAGCCTATCAGCAAGCTTGAACGGACCAAACCATTGATTCATTTTGTTGGTCAATTTGTTCATCTGGCCAATTCTGTCAACATTGACAGAAGGGGGAACAAGAACTATTTTGCAACACTAGTATATTCTTTCATTTTTCTAGATTTCTTGTTCATGTTGACCTCCTCCTCTAAAGGTTTATAAAAATGATCATTGTGGACAATAAAAGAACATCAAGATAATTGACTATTATACTTTGTATTAATAGCTAGTATATTTGAATGTGATCTCTTCCATCGATTTTGCCTTTAACGGCATGTTGGGGAGATCCAAAGAAGGAGCCCGCTTCAACCAAGGTCCATGGCAACA